>LGRX02016539.1:0-12749 GCA_001247695.2 Cymbomonas tetramitiformis
GACAGTGAAATTGGGCTTGAAATCACGGTGAGAATGAATACCAGATGTCCGGGGTATGACACTATGACACTATGACACTATGACAGTATGACACTATAGTAGTATGACAGTACTGTGGGGGGTGTCATCGTGGCACTCGGTCAGACCCTCGAAGAATGGTCGGATTCGCATCGGGGTTGAAAAGACAATGAAATCGAATATCAGATATCAAGGTTATGACAGTATGACAGTATGACGCTATGACAGTATGACAGTACAGTAGTATGACAGTACTGTGGGGCAGTCATCGTGTCAGTCTGTCGGCATAACATCTGAATCGAGAACGACGAATCGGAATTAGAAATGAGATCGGATCGGGAATTGAACGTTGAGCCGAAGTGTGACATCGGCTGTCGAGTGGTTGACCCTGCAACCTGAGTGACGAGTGAATAAGTGGAGCACTTGAGAAGTGTTTAGCCTTCAGAACTCGGAACCGAATTATCGTTTGTACCTCAATATGGCCCTGATCCAGTATATTATAAAATCCGAATTGTGTACCTTTGCACGTTCAATCAAAAACATATTTCCGAGCATCTGTCGTAGTGCCCACGGGCATATTTGGTATCAGTGTGCTGCGATTTCGCCCCTGCGCAACTCGCCCACGGACCTATTGGAACTTTCGTTGTAATACAGGGGGAGAGCTGTACTTCCGGCTATACGTGCGCAATTTTTGCCTCTGTAAGTACATTTTTTTCGTATACAACGGCCGTATTCTCTGGGAAATATCTCCAAAACGTCATATTTCAGCTCCTTAACACTGGGGGCTCAAACGGGCTCAGAAACCCAAGCATTCGTTTTCCGATCTTAAACCCAAAGTCCGTCCCAGGCCACAAACGACCGTCAGGGAGCACCCTGAAGGGTTTCCCCGGTCTATAGTAGCCAAGAAAACCACATAGCTTACCTTTCAGAGCCCCAAAAAGGCGAAAAACCGCCCAAAACAGCCCAAAATAGCCGTTTTTGACAGTTTCCAGCCTACCCCAAAACCTCTCCCAGTAGCCCCCACCACCGAAAAACCCTTCCTTAGACCCCATAGAACAGCCTAGAAACCCCTGATACTGCCCTCACGGCCATCAGCAGCGGGGAAAGCTCCACCAAACAGCGCTTTCAGCAGTTCCTGGACATTTCTGGCAGCTCTTCAGCACCTCCTGGTATCCTCCAGCAGTGCCCTGACTGGAGCATTTTTGGGACCTACGGAGCATAAATACCGTCTGGGACCTTACTGGACCTCTGTATTGGACCTGACACCCTTCCTTTCGTTGCTGCTTGACTCTTGCTCGCGCGCCTAGGCACTCAAAAATCGTGTCGCGGAGCCCTGGCCAAATTTTGAGTTCGCTGGTGTATGGCAGTACCCCCAGACCCAGACAAATACAGAAGAGCGTGGTGGAAGCAAGGACCTATTAAGTGGGTATTCCCTCCAGACCCTATCGATGGAAAGCCTTACGAGGGCACCATACGATGGCTGGGAGCCGCAGAACGCCCCTACGCACTGAAGTGCGAGTACGATGACGGAGACTCAGAAACCTTTACGCTGGCAGAACTGCAGCAGTATCTGCTGCCTGACAACGCGACAGCCCCGCAAAAGCAGGCAGTGGCCCAGCCCCAGCTGGACGCAGAGCAAGCCCTACACACCGCATTGGCGGCCATCCCCAAAAGCACACCCAGCACAACCGCCACACCCACGCCCTTCGACAGCCTTCCCAGCACCTGGGACCTCAGCGACAGACAGAACATGCTGCGCGCCACGGCTACCCTCCTACCTGGGCATTGGGACCCCGCCCACATCACCAAGCTCACCCAGCACATACGCCAACAAGCCCAAGAGCTCTTGGACTTCGCCGCTGCCAACCCCAGCACAGTCAGACACCGCCACCCGATGACAGACGCGGAATGCCAGCGCATCAGCGCCAAACAGTGGGGAACGCAACTGGTGGTCACCACCCCCTCCGAAATCGAGCAGTTGGCAACTCACATCACCTGGCATCCCGCGGACAAGGTGTGGGACCCCTACGCCGGCACTGGCGCCATCGAAGCAGCCCTGCACCCCCGCGGCGTGCCCACGCACTCCTCAGACATCAACCCCGCCATGGCCACCAGCACCCCAGTGGACGCACTGCAGCCCGAAAACGTCAGGCGCATGGACAGCTACAACGTCGTGGTCACCAGCCCCGCCTTCAGAGTGCTCGACATCGCCCTGCCATTGCTGACCGTGGGGAGAGAGCTGACATGCGCCCACGTGCCCCTACATTACGTGTTCGACGCGCACGCGGCCAGGCGGAGCTGGCTGTGGGAGCTAGCCGCTGCGCGACGTATGAGCATCTTACTCTGCAAGCAGAAGGGCCCGCTTGGCAGACGCAACGTTTGGCTCATCATCGCCGACACCGCCACCACTCTGCAACGTAGGCTCAAACCACAAGCAGCATCGTGCTCCATGTCCTTCTAACCCAACCCGCAGCCTCGCCACCACCAAGACACAACCACCACGACGGACATCCGAACGCTCCCGCATCCGCCATGACATCAGCACCACAGCCCCTAACAACCTCCCCAAAAGCCCCAACGCCCACGCTTTCAGCTGCCCCAACGCAACGTCCCAAAAAAAAATCAAAAAAAAATCAACTCTCCCACAAACTCCAGCACAACAGCGCCCTCAGCCCGGGCGCCACATCCCCAGAACATCCACTACGAGATCAACACGCCCGCAGCCGCCGCCGCTCAGCCATCGACGACGAGAACACGCCCGCAGACCGCAGACCGCTCGCCACTAAGTTACGAGGTCAACACGCCGCGCCTACCCAAGACCCCGCCACCGGACTACAGATCAACACGCCCGCACCATCGCTCACGTATCAACGACGGGAACAACACGCCCACTGCACCCTGCTCACCACCGAACTACGAGATCAACGCGCCCGCCCCGTAACCACTCAGCCAGCCCCACACAACCAGCCGCAACCAGCCCGCCCCACACACCGCCACCTCAGCATCCCACCCCGACACACACGCCGCACAATCCCCGTCTTAACCAGCAGAAGGCTCCCTGCCCAGTACGCCCTCAGCTGGGGGGGATATACCTAAAATTTCCCCCCCGTAAACAACCCGCGCGCCCAAACTCCGCCAACCCGCACACCCGAGACCTCAGCAGCCTGGCCACCACGACGCCCGCCACGACGCAGCGCTGTTCATAATCGCGACAGCTGTCACAACTATGGACACGCCCAACCCTGGGGTCAAGGGGGGGACCCCTTTGCAGCCCCCGACAGGGTCTTCCCCCCGCTGTCCCAGCTCCGCCACACCACTGTCACCCCTCAGGCCGATCATACCCACGTTCACACTCAGTTATCACCGTTTTCCCCCACCCTGCAGCACCATTTTCCCCAGTCGGCTAACCCCACCTCGCCCATCAACTAGTTATACTCGTTATAACGGTTATACTAGTTATACCAATTATACCCGTTATACCCGTTATACCCATTATTTCACACCCGGTCACGCCATCGCCCCGCTTTCGTACTCAGATACCACCAGCGACAGGGTCTCCCCCCCCGCTGTCTCAGCTCCGCCACACCCCTGTCACCCCTTCAGACAGATCATACCCACGTTCACACCCAGTTATCACCGTTTTCCCCCACCCTGCAGCACCATTTTCCCCCAGTCGGCTAACCCCACCTCGCCCAACTAGTTATACTCGTTATAACGGTTATACTAGTTATACCAATTATACCCGTTATACCCGTTATACCCATTATTTCACACCCGGTCACGCCATCGCCCCGCTTTCGTACTCAGATACCACCAGCGACAGGGTCCCCCCCCCGCTGTCTCAGCTCCGCCACACCCCTGTCACCCCTTCAGACAGATCACACCCACGTTCACACTCAGTTATCACCGTTTTCCCCCACCCTGCAGCACCATTTTTCCCCAGTCGGCTAACCCCACCGTGCCCAACTAGTTATACCCATTATAACGGTTATACTAGTTATACCAATTATAAACGCAACAGCTTCAGCGAGCCACCAGGAAAGCAGATGCCGGCACACACGCCTGAAGGCGAGCCCTTCTGACTGCTGCCCTTACAGGGGCAAATCTCACAGGCCCATTCCCTTTTGCGAGTCGAACCCCCGTGAAACACGCGATCAGTGTGGTGCCCCTCAGACAGCCCCTTCCTCACAATCAGTTATCCGCCTGATGACGCTTGTCACGCATTTAATTATACCCCAAAACACGCCAATGCGCTGCAGTACGACTCGTCACGACAGCAGCACCCCAACACAGCGACCACAGACGCCACCCACAGCGCTTCAGCCACCACGTTCCCCAAAACATCACAATCAGTAATTCAGCAGCACGACAGCCACGTCATCACGTACGACAGCAACTCCAAGGCCGAGTTATGTTCATTCGGACCTAGCTCCTGCTCATCAAAATGCTTTTCTCTCAGAACTCTCTCAAACAGGATGGCCCTCCACCGGGTGTCACATGAAGTCCACCGGACCGGGCTGAGCCCATCCACGGCCTTGCGAAGATCGAAGAATATCACAGGCACCACAGCATCTCAGCCGCGCCACGTGGACGAGATCTCCGGGTCGCCGCGCCGGCTCACAGCTGGCGCCAGCAACGCCGACGAGAACGACGCGAAGCGCTGCGCAGCGCCCCAAGCACGAAAGTGCACAACGACTCGCCACCGACGCACCACAGATGACATCGCGTCACAACAACAGCTAGCTTCAAAATGTGGTACCTCAAGAGTCACCAGCGGAATGTAGCATTTGGCGACAGTTCAAATGCGGGAACAGACCATTGATTGGAGGAGGCGAAGCATCGCGAACCGAAAGGTCGCCAAATGCCTCACTGCAGCTGTAGGAAATTAGCTTCTTAAGAGAAATAGAGTCGCTTTTCAAACATTCTGCAGATAACTCTGAACCTTTCAAAATCATCTTGGCCGTGCGTAAGTTTGTATTATATATTCTTTCCGTCACTGAATTTACTGCGACTCTGCAAATCCAGACGCACAAAGCGCCCACTTGAATCAGTCAGGGACAGTTTGCTAGGTGCGAGTTCCGTGCGCGACGCATAGCTTAAAGTCTGCGAACCCGAATCCACAACCTCGCTCGCGCAGCCGTAACGCTTAAGCGTAAATTCACCCCCGTGCAACCGAAGGCGAATCCACAGCCCCGAGGACCGCAGCCCCACGCAATCGAGGTAAGCCCAAGGCGCCGTACGGTATGTGAGAGCTTTCCATGTTTTCTCGCGAGGAACGGGCAGACGTGCAGGACTTTGCCATGCCTACGAGGAGCCTGGAGCACCTTTGAATTCACCTCGCAGCAATACACAGGCGCGCAAAAGTGTACCCTGAATTCATGTGTACGTGCGTGCGTTTGCGGTATGTGTGCGTGCCGCAGCTCCGCGCTAACTTCATTCACTGACGCCACTGCTGCCTTTCTCCTCCGTGTCCGCACGAAGACACCGTCTTCGCCGTTTACATCCACTTTTCTTAGCCAAGTTCCCGAGGGAATTCTCAGGTGAGGCGCGATATTTCGCACTCCCGTGAATTCCCATCTTGAGAGTGTTGAGAAGGCGTACGGGGACGCCGAGACAGCCAGCAACCTTCCTTTCCGACTAGTCTGAATCCAGCGCAAATATGGAGATTCAGCACGCTCGGTTGAGCTTGGCTCCTCGCGTCGACGTCCCTACTCAACACCTTTGACGACCTTTCAGACGTCAAAGAGACGACCGCTCCTCTTGTCAGGCTGCTTTTCGCCGTTTCTAAGTGGGCATTCACACACTCTCCGGCCGTATGACTGCCGAGCGGATTCACCACGCTCGACCTCTGCCTGACCACCAAGCAACCTCGACTGCTGTCCGACTGGTTACTTCTACCGACGTGGCCTGAGCCTTCCCCTGTGACGTCAGCGCCGGCTGTGAGTTTCTGTTTTGGGCATCCCCACTCGGGCCGGTTGGCCCAACTCGGGCGCTGAATTCAACCGTTTCTGCCAGCCCGAGCAAGCTGTGAATCTGGTCTCCGCTGCCTGCTGGCCCTCGACCCCCCTCAGAAGTTGAGCCCACTGATCCACTCGGCCCTCGCTGCCAAGTCAAGCTCTCCTTGTCTGCTCTGGAGGGTTGGAAGTTTTCGAGTTCAAGCCGTTCCGTGCCGTTTTCCTTGAGGATTCCTCACTGACCAGGCGCCTTTTCGTCAGGTTGCCAGTCAGGGCTTTTGGGGATGCACATAAAAGCCTGCGCACTTTCGAGATTCTCAGAGTAGGGATATACCTAAAAATTTCCCCCCGTAAACAGCCCACGCGCCCAAACTCCGCCAACCCGCACACCCGAGACCTCAGCAGCCTGGCCACCACGACGCCCGCCACGACGCAGCGCTGTTCATAATCGCGACAAAGATACATCTTGAAGTAACAAACAAGAACCATCTTTGCTTTAAGCATGTGCGGAACAAGCATGCGCAGTATTATGGAGCGAACGTATTATTCGTTCTGACGATACTGGTCGTTCAACCAACGTCTCGGGTTCACAACCCAATGGCGGTACCATCTATGCGATGGGAGACGTATGGTATAGATGAGGAAGCGTTGTGCTTCAGCAGTATCTTCACACAGAAGTTGTGAGATATAATATAACGTATTATATCGGGTGGTCACTGAATGCTTTTCATACAAGTGTAAACTGATTATAAAGGTAAACGAATATATAATGCATCTGTGACCTAGGTATCTGTCACCAAGTACTGTACGAGTACTGGTACAGTCGAACGGAGTCATGCACGGTATGACCTACGGTGCACTGAATCCAGCACACCACCCTGTAACTGTACGGAGTGCTGTTCAGGTGGCAGAGAGCGGCTCACAGATAAAGTCCAAAGTTCCGAAACAACAAACAGCTAGTAGCTGGAAACTGCTAGAGGGAGGCCTGTGCTTTAGCCAGGGCGGTCCCTTCCTAAAACTGCTGCTAGGATACTGCTTCCAAGCTAAGTTCCTACAGCTCAATCTTGTGGATACTCAGCCACTTTCAAAGTGGTCCACAAAGTGCAGAGTTCACCAGAGTTGAAGAAGTTGTCAATGTCAAAGATGTTCAACCAGAACCAGAGCCCAGAAGTCATAACCCAGAACCAGAGTCCAGAAGCCAGAGTCCAGAACCAGAAGCCAGAACCATAATCCAGAAGTCAAGACCAGCCAGAGGCAGGAAAAGATTCGTAGAGCAAAATTAGGAATTCCGAAAATTGAAAATCAGAATTCAAACCTGCCGAAACCACAGAAGGAAAAGGAATGCCGAAAGTAAAACAGTACGGCAAGGCAGACAGACTGTTGGCAGTCACCCCAATGGGATGTACCGCTGCGGTGAATTCAGGGTCTCGATCGAGCACCACCGAACCCTGAACCGCTGACACACATGCAAGACACATGCGTGCGGGCAGGGCTAGAGATGCAAAGGAGAAGACTCTCGGCAATGTTGCCACACCGACACGTGATCGTGTAGCCGGTGGGGCCGAGGGAATCTCGTCTCCGGAAAAGGAATAACCGTCGGAGTCGTCGTCATCGTCGATCACGGAAAGCTCTCCCGCGTGAATCGACTCGTGATCCGAGTCAATCGAGCACAATTTAAGGGAGGTGCCAGGGCATGTTGGCATCACCCGGTCCATAAAGGACACTCGCAGTGGCTCCTCGAAAGGGGACCCGAAAGAAGCAGGGTCCGATGCCGAAACCGGGTGGAGCCCAGCGTCGATCTCGTGATTGGCAGGTGGTGGCGCATCGCACACCACCTGCGGCACAGACAAAGTGCCGATGTGTAGCGGTGGTTGCTTACCAGCGGCGGTAGCACCACCGACCTGTGCAGCCGTAGCCGCAGACCGCAGGGACGCAAGGACGCCCCGTGCATCCGAGAGCACACCCTCCATGCCGTCGCCCGAAGCACCATGACCCAAGCCCGCATAGTGGGCACGCAATCCCACGTCGTGCTGCACCGGATAGGTGAATGGCTCAGGATCGGTACGCACCAGTGGCTGGTCGTGCTCGTGGCACAGGTCAGCGAATTCCTCGTCGTTCTCGTTGTCAAAGGCGGTCTGGAAGGCCGAAACCACCTCGTCCAAGTCCATGGCGGCATCACGCAAGTCAACGTCGCACGAACCACACACCTCAGGGCAACGTGCAGTGTCGTGAAAGTGCCCAGGGCAGAGCGGGCATTCCTGTACGAAGGCCGAGGATGCGGAGTGAAAGGAGATGCCCCTAGCACCCTGCGCCCTAATACCTTGAGGCCAATTTCCGCCCTTCGGGAGTGGGGACGCCCCGAAGCGGTGCTTCCATCCCACGTGACGATTACGCCCGTGAAACTTACCGTCCGTACGACGGTTTCGCTCATCGCGCCACTTGGACGGTGGAAATCTCACACCACCGCCCCCATGCGGACGGTGAGAGTCTCTCCGCGGCGGCGGTGCGTCTCGTGAAACATCACGTTCGTCATGTCGTAGGGAGGCAAGAAGGTTAGTGGCCTCACCAATCACACGAGCGAACTCCTCAAGGAAGTCCGTAATGTCATGCTGCTCGCTACCCGTGTAGGCCATCCCGAGAGGTGTGTGCGTCGGGACAGGTGCGGCCGCCTTGGGGCGGGTGGGAGGGCCATTAGGGTTCGCACACCACCAAACCTCTAGAACGTGGGTGTAAATCTCTTCGATGCCCACCTTCGCCAGCTCAGTGTCCAGGCGAAGTGGGGTAACCACCTCCTTGTAGAACTCGACGTCCAGTGCCGCCAGCAGCTGCCTCTTGGCGGCCTCGTCGTCCAGGGGCCCGCTCCGCTAGCCGCGATAGCTTTTAGACACTCGTCAAATTGCGCGACCAAGGGCTCAGGGTCATCAGACGAACCAAAAGAAATGCTCAAGAGTTCTTCGTGGTGGCGGAGCGGCCGATGCCCAGGCGGCAGCAGCCGCTTGGTCACCTCAAGGAGAGCACGCTTACCGTCGCGCGGAGAGATCCGAGCCGAAGCGTCAACCCACCTTCGAGCTGGAGAGTGGGGCGTTGTCAAAGAGACCAACGCACGAAGTAAAATGTCGTTGAAGATCGGGTGAACCTCCTTGGCGACGTCCACGAGGTCAAAGATGTCCTCGTTGGCGTTGTCCTTGTTGACAAATGATGCCTCCAAGGCAGTGACCAAGGAATCCCAAAGAAGTTGGCGATGAGGTTCACATATTTGATGAGGACGCCTTAGTACCTAAGGTGTCCTTTGCAACACGCTTAACGACGTCAGTGTCCCAGGATGATTGCAAAACGGCATTGCCGCGTGTCCTGTCAGCAGCAGCGAGTACAACTTTCGCTGACTGCGGGGTGCTCTTATAGCGAGCACCCACATTCCTAGCAAAAATAGAGTCTAGGCGCATCCTAGCGCCCACGGCCGGTGTACCAACGGAGGATGAAGTCATCAGAATAAATTCCTATAGGAGGGGGGTTGGGGAAAAGGCGAGGTGCAAATTGTAAGGTGGCGGGCGACCGTAATGCAGTTGCGGAGTAAGGAGAAGATGGGGTCGAACGAAACCAACGAAGTCGAATACGCGACGGCCAAGGAGATGTTGACAGGGGTGATCAAGCCAAGTCTAAAACAAAATCCAACGCGGACACTCGAAGAAGTCGCCGAAAGTCCCAACTCGAAATCTCACCGCAACATGGTGCAAACCGCACGCCCTAAAGTAGCCAATTCAACACCTCGCGAGGCCCCAACGCCCCGCCAAGCGGAAAAGCTTAGCCAATCATGGCAAAGTCAGCAGTGATAAAAGCGGGGTAATACCCCATAACCTGTGAGATATAATATAACGTATTATATCGGGTGGTCACTGAATGCTTTTCATACAAGTGTAAACTGATTATAAAGGTAAACGAATATATAATGCATCTGTGACCTAGGTATCTGTCACCAAGTACTGTACGAGTACTGGTACAGTCGAACGGAGTCATGCACGGTATGACCTACGGTGCACTGAATCCAGCAGAAGTCTGCACTCATCCCCCGCTATTATCTTACGCTTGTGTTACTGTTCTATAACGCAGCGTTTACTTGTATTTTATATGATATACTGAGGGCTCGCTTATCTAGCCCTAAGAACACACATCCACAGAATGTGGTAGTGTCACGGGGGACTAGATATCCAGTACTGCCCCCTGTATGACATTCCTCAATGCATGTGACAGATGACTGCATTATTCGGCTCGAGACCGCGAGTCACATCGATAGAGACCGCGAGTCACAGCGATAGAGACCGCGAGCCACGTGTTAGAGTACTCGAGCATTACCGTAGCCGTACTCGTACAACTTTACACAGCGCACCGCGTAGCATAAGCTACTTAGACTCTCTTACTCTCATATGTTATATCTTTTACAGGCAAATATCACCCGTTTCAGCCTCATATTTTTGCGTACAGCGATAGTATTAAAACACTGATATACAGAATATTATACCATGTATGTGTTTCAAACTATCTATTAACTCCTATGCTGTTATGGCATTTGGAATTTCTACGGCATGGTCGGCTAGACCGTTCATATGCATATGAAGACATACGTGTTCGTGCTTGCAACCAAGTTCTTCTTGGCATCGTTAGGCACATTTTGAGCTATCGAATGCCTTGATAGGGGGTGTCTAAGGGGTCCAAATTGGCGTTTGTGGGGGGTAAATCGATCGATTTCAATGTCGTATCCGCGTGAGATAACAGCATAGGAGTTAAAACCATGGTTTTGGAGAAAACCATGAAAACCGAAACCATGGTTTCGCGGAACCATGGTTTCGCGAAACCATGGTTTGGAGGCATGGTTTTGGGTACACGATCAAAAAAATGCACAAGAGCGTGGGATCGAACGATCTGCCCATCGTGCCCGTGAACGCACTGATGACAGTCGGGCCGAAACCATGGTTTGCAACCGTTAAGTAGCCACTTTTACACTCATCTCATTAGTGCCTAGCCGCCCCAAAGCCTGCGTCCATGGCTTATGGAATGCTTCCTGCAAAGGCGGACGGACATTCATGAATGAGGGGAACCGACTCTTGTAGAGCTCTAGATCGTTCCGAAGGCGTTGCCTTAGAGCTCTACTCATCGACGTAAATGTTTTATTATTTCTTTATCGGATTTGGCCCGATGTCATCACCGCGATCGCGCTTCGATATCGATGTTCGATCGATGTCATCAATAAAAAAATCAGTTTTGGCGATCCATATTAAAATGCTAATCGCCCGCAAGCTCGAACCTCAACCTCGAACCTGCTTTCGGATGGCCAGGTTTTACTTGAGCCTCGGCAAACTTAAGTAAATATTGCGTTGCGAGGATTACACGCCCGTTAGTGTTCCAGTGCACTGAAAATGTTTTCCAGACTACGTAAAGCGTCTGTATCCAACTCCAGCACGTCGCCTACGGAGAGTCTCGTTGGTGGGATGCAGCTTCATGCAGAATACTGCAGCGCTTCGAACGAACGCAAAGAAAACAAGGTTCAGTCCCTTTACGCGCGTGATATTTCTATTCGCAACTTTCGTTCTTCTCCTTCGAAAGGAGCAGCTTTCAACGCCCCTAAGCATCCCCGGACTGGCTCACGGTTTCAACGCTTCAGGGACCGAAGTTCGGACCGGCCGTGGAGGGTTCTAAGATCTTCTGCGACAAAGATCATAAAGTGACGTCCATTCCGCCATTTATGAGGTGCTCTTGCTCGCTGACCTCTCGTAGGTTCAATATATCGCCCTTCTGCTTTGTGATCCCGCTCGTCCGCTCTGCCTTCCGCCCCCCGCTCCCCCTCCGCTCGCCACGCTCCTGCTGCGCACTCTTATCGTAAAGTCTACCTGACTGTCAAGCGAATGAAATACGGTGCAAGCAGCGTTGTGACCTTATTAATCAGCTGCGAATTGTGCAGGTATTAAGACGGGGGCAGAGGGGAGAGCAAGGGGTTCTGCCCTTCACAAACGAGCCACGCACGGGCACACCCACACGCACATACACATGCATATTTATGTGTTATAAACGCACACATAACAAAGATGAACGCGTGCGCGCACACAAAAATAAACACACACATAGGTGGATGGAGGGCGCCAACTGCTGTGGATGCGCAGTTGGCTTCTTTACTATTCCTTCACAAGTGCGCGTGCACATCCACAATTTCCAGCTGAGTTGGGCGAGGATGTGTGGACCTTGTGGGTGAGGGTGGCGTGTGCCGCAGAGGGGGTGTCTTGGTGAGAACCGACAGCCGTGGACCTCACAGGTGAGCGCTTTGCTTCGACCTTGCAGCCTGTCGTATCTCATGCCCCACAGCTGCGGTCCTGCGGCCTGTCGTCGCTCCAGCCTATGCTTTACATTCTATAGAGCAATAGAGGCTCAGCCTAAGTGTATGGTCTCAGAGGTGTAGCGGCTCAGCCTGAGTGTATCTTCCCTCGTACGTGCAGCGGCTCAGCCTGAGTGTACTTCTCTCAGGCGTGCAGCGGCTCAGCCTGAGTGTATCTTCTCAGAGGTGCAGCGGCTCAGCCTGAGTGTATGGTCTCAGAGGTGCAGCGGCTCAGCCTGAGTGTATCTTCTCAGAGGTGCAGCGGCTCAGCCTGAGTGTATCTTCTCAGAGGTGCAGCGGCTCAGCCTGAGTGTATGGTCTCAGAGGTGCAGCGGCTCAGCCTGAGTGTATCTTCTCAGAGGTGCAGCGGCTCAGCCTGAGTGTATCTTCTCAGAGGTGCAGCGGCTCAGCCTGAG
>LGRX02016540.1:0-25527 GCA_001247695.2 Cymbomonas tetramitiformis
GAGGCTAGGCAGGCTGGAGGCTAGGCAGGCTGGAGGCTAGGCAGGCTGGAGGCTAGGCAGGCTCGAGGCTAGGCAGGCTGGAGGCTAGGCAGGCTCGAGGCTAGGCAGGCTCGAGGCAAGGCAGGCTCGAGGCTAGGCAGGCTCGAGGCTAGGCAGGCTCGAGGCTAGGCAGGCTCGAGGCTAGGGATGCATTCAGCGAGGGATATGCTGGAAGCATGCGCGAGTGTGAGGCTGAGCCCGTGTGCACTATACCATCGAGGATCATTTGCTTGTGCTTATCCTTTGCCATACGGACGATTATGTGGTGGCGAGCGGCTCTGAGGAGGGATGTCAACGAGGTGTTAGCGCGTTTGAAGCTGCTCCTCAGTGCTGCTCGCCACTTGAGGACCTTGTGATCTGGTGATGGGTCTTGGATCTGGTGATGGGTATCGATCTCAGATCATGTGCCCTTGCCATTGGATAGAGGGTTGCTGGGTTCAGACCTGATACATCGACGGTGAGATCAACGGATCCAACGATTGGAATGAGTGGAACAACGTCCACAATCTCAGACATTTTATAATTTACTAAATCTCCGAGATCTCTGGTTCCGGACCGTGCATGCGGATCTCAGTGGTCGAATAACCCAAAAGCACTCCTTGAGAGTCGCACCCCTCCTCTTTGCCGGTTCCATTGTAACGGCCGCTTCCATTTTTCGTGATTTTATAATTGATTTCCAAAGAGGTATCTTAGGGCGCAAGAGCCTGGCATCGTCGTTGACGATGCGAGGTTCACCCCAGGGGGGGCATGCGGGCCTCCCCATAGAAATCCGTGATGTGGGGGGTCCCGCCAGGGACACAACACGCGCCTCGCCATCGAAATCGCGGATTGCAAGAAACCCAGATTCCCCTCTGGGAAGCTGTGCGGGGTGAGATGGGAGCAAGGAGGTCGGGCTGGGACGAGCAGGCTGCGCATTTCGTGCTGGAGGAGGAGGTGTGGTGCGGCTGCCTGGCGGAGGTGGCCCTGGACTGCTCTGCCGCCAACGAATTTCTGAGCGCTGCGACCGAGTTCAGCAACCACCGCGTCCGCGGCAATCTCTGTGCGCTCCCCGTCCTCCCGCTTGCGCCTCTGGATGTAAACGATCAGTGCCGTGCAAAGCCCACGAACACCCGCGCGCCCGCATGCCGCACATCGCAGCAGCAGATGGTATTCCCAGCGCCAGGCCTAGTGCACCTGAAACATTTCGGTGGCCAACCCCTTGCCACACTGGTCTTGTCACCCCGTCTGGGAAGGACTTGCGCCCAGAAGCCTGTGTGCCGCCGAGCCCCCTCCCATCTCTCCCCGTTATGCTTGAGCCCGAAGACTGGCGGTGTGGCAGGCTGTGTCTCGGGCGGCTCTCTAAGCGCAGCTCAGCATGCAGACTCCGTTGGAGCGCAGGTGTGACTGCCGTGCCGGCTCAGGAAGCCGGTGTGTGTCCGCTGCGGTCCTTTGCACCTTGCGGTCATGCGGGATGTCGCATTGTCGATCCATCGTGAGAGATAGGCAGTTGCGGGATTGCGACGGGGGGCGGTGGGAGAGGCTGACCAGCATGCGCTATCTTCATCAAGCCTGAAGACCAGGAGGCAAATGCGACGGCGTTTGATGCCGCGATTGCCGGACTTCGTTTCGGTGGCATCGCCATCAATGCGCCCACCATGGTCTTCCCAGCCCTCACCCCCCGATTTGGCCCTCGCCCCCATTCGGCCCTCACCTCCATTTCCTCACCCCCCATTTGGCCCTCATCCCCTGTTGGCGCTTTATAGCGACCGGTTGTTGACCAGGGTGTGAGCAAGGTGTGAGGGGGGTAGTGCTGAGACGGCGTGGGATGGGGAGTCTGGGACAAGAACAGGCGCATTTCGGAATCTCGCGGCTCACCTGGGGCGGCTTTGCAGCAGGTGCGCCACGTGTCGCCCTGGTCTGTGCTCTCGGGTCTTCAGGAGGGTGAGGCCAGGAGCCTCAACAAGCATATCCAGTCACCTTCCACCGTCATGCTTCCCCATACTTGGGAGTCCTGCGGCCACACCTCAGAGGGTTGCCTGCAAGTCACCTTCCACCGTCGTGCTTCCCCATACTTGGGAGTCCTGCGGCCACACCTCAGAGGGTTGCCTGCAAGTCACCTTCCACCGTCGTGCTTCCCCATACTTGGGAGTCCTGCGTCCACACCTCAGAGGGTTGCCTGCAAGTCACCTTCCACCGTCGTGCTTCCCCATACTTGGGAGTCCTGCGGCCACACCTCAGAGGGTTGCCTGCAAGTCACGTCTGACCCCTGTCCATGAAACTCTGCCTGTGCATTGAGGGTTCGTTGAGCCCCTCTGCCTCCGGGTGATGAGCCTCCTTGCGGTGAGGAGGCAGACAACTCGATATATGACATCATCTCGGGCAATGTGGTGACGCATAACACAAGCATGGTGGAGTTCCCGGAGAAGAGCGTGACATATGCGCCCTGGATGATCGCCCCTACCCCGTACTGGTTCTATGACAACCACAAGATCGATGACCTGTCCAAGGTGAACAGAGCATCCTGATGATCCTTAGTCTGGCCACCACCTGGCATTGTGCGGCTTGCATGCATGGTGTCACACGCATGCGCTGCCATTGCAAAAGCGTGTGCTTGAAAGGTTGTGAACCCCACCCTATTGTGACCAATTCAACTCGTTACAGGGTCTGCGTCCCATTTATTGGGAGAGTGCATCATCACGGCCGTTTGCCTCCCTCAGGCTTCTATCCGAGTTGTAGCATGCATTGCCTGCTGGTTCAGCTGTTGGGGTGCTGTTGACCAATCAGTGGCATTGGATGATGCTGTGTGCAGGCGTGCCTTCAACTCTTTGGGTTCGGTGGCAATATCCCGCGTTTGCTCAAGTGCTTGGTGCCAGCCATGATGGCAGGCCAGGGTGTGGCCATCTGAAGCAATGTCAGCACGGCTGCGGAGCCATGCATGACGTGACGCAACGCCGGATCTGCTCAATGATGGGGAAATATATCCATGATTGCTTGGGGTACATTTCTGTGCTACTGTTTTCATCATGTCTCTCCCATTGGTTTTGTGACGGAGTTGTCAGGGACCTCCAGGTTATCTTCGAGACCAGCAGGCCAGGAGTGATGTGTAGGGCCGCTTGTTTGCGGTCAAGTTGGCACTCGCAAAAACAACAACAGCGCCAGTTGGGAGCAGAGCAATCGCTCAAGGGGGCAGTAGGTGCAGGCCAGCATGCCATATCGCTGCAATATGGGCTTGTGATCTGATAAGCAATGTCAGCTGATAAGGTTCGGGAGGCACACGACATGGTTACTGATTGTATCAGGGATTTAGGCAAGTACATGGATCTTTATGGATACTAGTAAGGAAGGCGTCATTGTTTGCCCAAGGGGATTCTGCATGGCAAGGAAGAGCATGTGCACACCAAGGTTATACAGGAACCTGTGTTGCATAATCTCCGTTATAGCTTTAGCGTGCCAATCTATAAACCGATTTCAGTATTGAAATGGAGACCGGTGTACCATGTAACTCACATTGGTGGATACGCATACATAGGCAAGGTGGCATGACCAATTAGCAGCAGGGTATGATTGGCCGTGTGTATAGTATGTGGCTCGGGCACACAAAAAATTTTGTGACACCGGTCAGCAGGATGAATTTTGAGTGCATGCCGTGCGTCAATACGATCTGCGCTGTCGTCATGATGGTGGACAGTTTCCAAGTGATTTCTAATAGTCGAGGGAACCATACTTTCTGGACCATTTTCTGAAATTCTGAAACTTGCTGTAGTATGCGTGTAGGTATGCACCGAAGATTGCAATGTGCGCGTATGCAAATGCTTCGATTGCAGTCTATGCATATAGGCAAATGATCTGATGGCAACCTTCACGTATGCAACTGATCAATAGTAGGGTGCATGTGCAGGCGGACAATTTTGATAACAGCGTGTGTGTAGGCAAAGCATTTGGTGTGCCTATGGGCGTACGACCACCATGAAATCGCTTGCCTACACACAGACTGCTATTAAAACCAGATGTGCCTTACTTTAAGTTGGGTCCAAGGCGAGGTTCGTAAAGTTATTTGATTGGACGTATATGACTTAAATGAATGTCATGACACTTTGAATGTCATAATTGCCGGATGACATTGACCTGCAGCGGCGCCCCAACTCCTCAGCTTGGCCTTCGACGGACCCCCCTCCCTCCCCGCCTCCCTCCCCCCATCCCCCTCCCCCTCCCTCTATCTCCCTCTAGCCCCCCACCGCCCCCTTGCGTGATGCACGCCGCGCTGCCCTTGCGCGATGCATGCGCCGCCCCCTTGCGTGATGCACGCCGCGCCGCCCTTGCGTGAATAATGAATTAATAATTATATATATATAATATACCTCTGCTCCTTATGATTTGGAACCGGACCAAATTACCTTACCTTACTTACTGTGGGAGTCTACACCCTTTGCTTTCCTCTTCTTTACGGTTTCGGACTTATCTATTATCTACTTATTAAACGACCGCACGAGGTATGGTTTCGGTTGGTCCACTATTCGGAATTCGCTTTCGTAATTCTTCCTAGTATGCTTTTGCTTTCAGTGCATGCTTTCAATACACAATATACAGCAGTTACGGCTTTTTACTTTTATGTTACACTTTTTCAGTTCAGTTCTCATCTCCGAAACTGGTTACACTTAGAGTTCTTATACATTCAGGAACTCTTTCCATAACTCAACTGTACTGAGTACTCCGTACAACAGGCTAGGCACCTCACATCAACATCATTCTGATCGGTCCTACTGTACTCCGTACTGAGTACTCTTGCGTTTTGTACTTAGCCGTTTTTCTTGCTCTTGTGCTTGCCTCCTAGCACAACTCCCCCCCCCTTAGGGAAGGTCACGTCCACGCTGACCACGTCGGACCAGTAAAGTTTTTATACAGATCTTCTACTGTTGCTCAGGATGATTATACAGGTCTCAGCCGCCTGTTGTCTGGGATGACATTACACTTCCCAAGACACACCGCAATAAGGAGATCAACCTCTTAAGCACAAGGGTCGGCCTCTCACCGGTCTGCCATCTGCACTACCAGGCTCCCCCAAGGCTCGAGATCTCACATCCATTACCACGCTCAAGGTTTCAAACCTTCCAACACGGTACACTTACAGGTGATGACAATAGGTTTGCCAATTACCTGACAGTTCTCGGGATGCCGGCCCGGAGGAAAGGTTTTAAACCCTTGCCGCCTCCTCGGAATGCGTAGAGCTTTTACCCATGTAACAAACCCCGGCTTTTCATGGTACCGCGCCGGGTTTGTCCAGCTGGTGACACATTGTGACACAGGTGTGACGTACGCATGGCAGATTATCGTATGTGGCACTGGCGATGCAGACTGCTGATGACAGTTTATGGCTGGTTTCAGATGTGACACAGAATGTAGAGTACAGCCGATGGTGCATGTGGCAGATGTTTGGATGACGACTGACGACGTGGGCACGATCGTAGGAGGCAGTGAGATAATGTGACACAGGTGGTGGTCGCGCAGAGGTGAGAGCGCGACGCGCGGACAGGGGACTGGTAGTTTGGAGGTCACGAGACAGATTTGTGATGATGATATCAGAGAGTCCGGACGGAGAGCTTTCCAGTAGCTCTTTTCCAATTTCCCACTCACTGGATTCGTGGGCAAACGCGCAGCGTATATCAGTGTATATATATAGAGAAGCAGTTTTACTCACTTGAGAGTGGGGACCCAGACGCCTGAGTCTGGCCCCCCCACTGTGGCAGGTTGACTCGCGTTGCGGATGCGCGTTGCTCTTTGTGTATGAATGAAGGCTTGGATTAGCGCCTAAGACAGTTGTGAACACTTCTTGGTTCTGTAATTAGCTCGTATGTTATTATGGACAGAGTGAGACAGTATATTTGAGGCTGAATGCCTAAACTTTGCGTCAATTAAGAGTGGTTTCTTTTGTAAGACTTGCCTTCTTATTGTGGACTATGTTGCGGTTACCTCCGGATTCGCTCGCGCACACAATACGCACGCGAGCATGTTATTTGTATTACAAGTTGTTTTACGCATTCGCGTTCACTCAGAATATCTTCGTCTCGGAATTCGTACTTATCTTATGTTAGATGAAAATGCACCCACGAGACGACTTATTGAGACATTTGAGGACAGTGATGGATGTCATGCCGAGCACGCACACATATATACGACGTTGGATCATACCGCAGAGCATCGATATGTCATCTGATGGTTTATTTGGTGACTGAGGAGTTACAGCATCTCTTGGCAGTAATTTGAGTGTTTGTCCCACCATGTGCACGCGTTTGCGACACCCAGATCTCCAACTGCTGCCCGGTCGTGCCAGGTCCAGAGCCAATGCTCTGACTCATGAAATGGATTATACAGATTTCCACCTGTTGCCTGGTCGTACCGAGGCTAGAGCCACTGCTCGGTTGGATAGATTATCCAGGTTCTCACCTGCCGCCTGGTCATACCGAGGCTAGAGCCACTGCTCAAATGGATTATACAGATTTTCACCTGTTACCTGGCTGTGCCAAGACTAGAGCCACTGCTCTCTTGGATGGATTACCCAGGTTCTCACCTGCCGCCTGGTCTCGCCAAGGCTGGAGCCACCGCTCTTCCCGAAGCTCCCCAACGCTCTCAATCGCTAAGACCACTCGCGTCAGATTCCCATCCGCCCTCGGGTATGATCGTCACTTCGGCTCGTACTCCCGCTAACGCTATCGGTTCCGGTTCAAACTCGGGCAGGTCACTCTCAACAACAGCTGACTGGACTAAACCGCTCATCTCGCTTAGATCTTCCCTGACAAGCAGTTCAGACAGGAACGCATGCACCTCTTCATGTAAGGTCAGGTTGTGGAAAAGCTGTTTTAACAGTGCTGAAGGAATCCCATACAAATTCTCTCGCGCTCCCATGCCCTTCGCAAAGAACACACCTCCGGCTCTCATCGCGCGCCCTCCCTGCGCGACCTTCTCGTGCCTGCCGTGTTGCCGGAAGAATTCGCAAGGCGTGTCGGAATCGCACACTCGCAGGGGTGTGCGCAACGGAACGTTGGTCCAGATGTGCGTGGGCTTTCTGTATGCGGTCCCGTATTTACAGTACGTGACGAGGTGCGGAGCTGGTAGATTGCTCATGCATCGACGCGTATGCAAACCGTGGGGCTCTCTTGCCTTCGGGTTCTCAATGAAGTATGCTTCGGGCCTCAAGTACCGGATGATCTCCAATGTCCTACGCACTCGCCTGTCCGCAGCGCGCAAATCTCGGATGCCTACTGTCTTCGCCTGGTTGTACTCTGTACAAGGTGGGCTAGCCCAGACTACGTCGAAGTGTCCTGGTCTGAACTGTCGGTAGTCCCATCGCATGATATCCTCGCAATGTGTGGGGCCCCACTTGGGCTGAATGTCTACGGCAACTACTTCGCTATTGGGAAACTGCTTAGGAAACTGCCTCTCGACTGACCCGGTCCCACAGAACAATACGAGAATTTTAGACTGGCCGACTGGCTCCTTCTCAAGTGCTGCGGCTCCGTTGACTGGCGGCAGGGTGCCCTGAGCAGATACTCTCGCGAAAGTTCCTACTTCCTCATCAAACCTCTCCTCTGGCACCCATGGCATTGCGCCGTCTACCTTGAGCTCCTCCGAAAGTGTGGTCCACATTGCTCCTGCGGATTCGTCGCGCCTCTTACGGACCCTAAGCTTCTCTCGCTCCACTCTCTTAGCCTCGATCCTCTCAAACTCCAACAACGCCCGGTTGGGAACGCCGGGTTTACCGGCTCCGTCACACTCCAGATCCTCTCGGGTCTTCCACTCGTTCTCACTGCGGGGCATCCCTGTCCACTTGACCAGGTACTCCGTCCACCTCCTGCCCTGACGCTGGCGCGTACGCGAACGCTCCACACTCTCGACGTGGGTTTCCTTGCGTCCACTGACGTCCAACTTACGGAGGAGGGGGGATCTCCTTAGCTCTCTCGACAAAGCGGCTACTCGACTCTACCGGCGAAAGCCGGTCCACGGTGAACACATCGTGCACTTTCCACTCGGCTTAGGCGTCTGCAACCTCGGTGCGCCCCTATCGCTCGCGGGAAGGGCCATCTGCCTGTCGCTGTGAAAGACTTCCAGCACCCGAAGGGGTCCGAGGCGCTTTTTAAGCAACTTCTTGTGCAACCCGCGGTCGCCCGGCTGGGTGAGGTACGTGGCGTCTACCCAAACCTCATCACCTACTGCGTAACTCCTGGACTTGTGACGCGCGTCGTACTGGGCGATCTGCTGCTGCTGAGCCAAGAGCAGCTTTTCCCTAGCGAGCTGCAACTGGCGAACAAATTGGCGGGCTGTCTCGTGGGCTGTACCCTTTTTCACTGCTGCGCCCCTCCCCCCCTTAGCTCGGCCTCTCCGTGATGCAAGTGCTGCCTCCACGAAGAAGTCTAGCTGAGAGGCCGGAGCGTGACCGTACGTCAGTTCAAAAGGGGTGAAGCCCGTGACGGCGGAACGAGAGTCATTGATGGCGTACTCGACCGGGGTACACCACAAATCCCAATCGTGCTGGTTGGCGTCGACATACGCGCGTAACATACGTTCGACCGTGTGGTTTGTGTGCTCTGCCTGCCCATCACCTTGTGGGTGGTACGGCGTGGTAGAGGCAATCTGGACTCCCATCAACCGGTGTAGCTCGAGATGCATTTCATCTCTGAAGCGGGAGTCCCGATCACAGACGATCTTCATGGGAGCGCCGTGCAAACGCCACACTTGGTCGAAATACATGCGCGCGATCTGAGCAGCCGAGCTGTCAGCGTAAAGCATGGGGACTACGTGCACCATCTTGGACAGCTTGTCCGTGAAGGTAGCAAACGCGTCGTACCATCGCTCTGTGCGAGGCAGCCCAGTGACGAAGTCGATACTAACCACTTGCCACAGTCTTACTGGGACTTGCAGGGGATTAAGCTGACCGTCTGGATACCCGTTGCGCGGCCGGGTCTGCTGGCACACGACGCAGGATTTGCACCAGTCGGTGACATCCTTGCTCATGCATGGCCACCAAAAACGACGGGATACCCTGTCCAGTGTCTTATCCCTTCCTGTGTGCCCTGCTGCCGGGGACTCGTGTGCCTCGCGCATCACCAGCTCTCTGAGGGGGGAATCCTGACTGAGCTAGCACCAGCTGATACCGCCCTTCTGCCACTCGCCAAATCATGTCGTCTACCATGCGAAACGTGTCTGTCCTCTGATGTGGGGCTGCGATCAGTTCTTCTCTCAACGAACTGAGGTACGGGCTGCGTTCGTATTCCGCTTGCAAGGCGCGGACGAACTCATCAGCCTTCAGTGGTCCTGACGCTGCCCTGACCTTCGCTGCAACCCCTGTAGTGACTAAAGGCTCGTCGGGTTCCGTCTCACTGTCCTTTCGCGCAAGTGACGCTCGGGGCTTTGCCCTACTGGCTGCTGGGGCCCAAACCAGAAAGACTGGCCAGCGCAGCGGGGGCCGACCTCCATCGGGAGACTCGAAGAGGTGGTTGGGACGACCTTTTTCGTCCTTCATATCAAAGACTTTGACCGGATGAAGCCCATATTTGGGGTGAATCAATCGCCTCCAGGGAGCGTCATAGTCTGGTAGAAGGAACATTGCCGAGGTGTTTTCCGGATCGGCGCGCCACTCAGCAAGGAAATGCCGAAGAATTCTTTCTATCAAGTCCGAATCCTTCGTGTAAGGGGGGTTACACCAAACGTGTTTCCCGCGCCACTTTTCCTTCAAGCAGTCGGTCCAATAGGTGTCAACCTGCCGGTTAACGCCCATGGAGTCGCAGCACGCGTCAACGTCAAACATCCCGTACTGGGCCGCTATCTCCTCAAAGCGCTCCCTGATCAGCTTCCAGTCCTGGCGATCTACGACCTGGTTGTAGTGGGAGCTACCTTCTGGGGGCTTATTAACGGGCTCAGGTGCCTCTCCGGCTGCCTTCGGATGACTCTGGGTCTCAGGATGGGGGAACTCGTCGGTCTCCGGCGCTTCTCTCGCTGCCTCCGGGTGGCTCTGGACTTCTGCTGCGGCCTGTTCCCTAGCTCGGTCTGCTCTGGTCATGACTGCTAGCGATTCGGCATCCCTTAAGGACTTCTCGCCTACTGCTAGGGTGGCAGCTGCGTCCAGCCAGAGGGCCGGCGTCTCTACCTACGTGAGCCCGTTCAGATGGGTGAGCTCACCAATGACCGGTGCCGGACTGGTGGGAGGGAAGGATTCGTCCTCGGAATCACTATACTCGAAGGTGGCGCCTAAGACAGAGGTAGGATCCTCGTCCTCTTCGGATCTCTTGCCTTTCGGCTCAGAGTTCCTGGGTCCATCTGTGGCGCGATCCACTGTCCCGAGGACAGAGGTAGGATCCTCGTCCTCTTCGGACCCCTTGCCTTTCGGCTCGGAGTCTCTGGGCCCATCCGTGGCGCGATCCACTATCCCTTTTTCCTTCAAACCTTCCCTGGCTGACATTTCCTGATAGTCTGGTCGCCGGGACTGCGCATCCGGTACTACCAAACAGCGCCCTGGCACGTGCTCCATCTGATGGACTCCTACCTCTACCAAGTCCTCGTACCAGCGAGCCTGACGTCGGCTGAGCTCCCTAGCTGGGGCGAAGAGCCACTGGAGGGGTTTATGGTCCCCCATGAGCTTAAATGATGTAAAAATCAGATAATGTCTCCAGGTGACCGTGGTACAATGATGGATGGCACAAAGCTCTCGTTCCCCAGCGTGATAGTTCTGCTCTGCGCTGGAGAACTGCCGGCTTTCAAAGGCCAAGGGCTGCAAGCCTCGTCCCTGATCCTGCATGAGTACACCCCCTAGTGCTACTCCACTGGCATCTGTCTGTACGAAGAAGGGTCTGGAACCGTCTGCTGCGCCCTTTTGATCGGGTAGGGCCAAGGCTGGGGAGGAAATCAAAGCAGTTTTCAGCTGTTTAAATGGTGCTTTTTCATTCTCGCCCCAGGTCCATTCCACGCCGGATTTGGTGAGGCGGGTCAGCGGGTACGCGAGGTCTGCGAAGTTCTGGATGTACCTTCGGTAGAAGCCACACATGCCCAGGAACTGTCGCACGTGTGTGACGGTCTCTAGGTCTGGCCAGTCGCGCACTGACGCGACCTTATCCTGCTGTGGGCGGCATCCATCCCGATCCACCACGTGCCCTAGGAACCGGACTGCTCGTTTGCACAGTTTGACTTTTGACTTTTTAAGATAAACGGAATTCTTTCGACACGCCTCTAAGACCTGGCGGAGGTGGTCGAGATGTACCTCATGGGCGCTCTTACCCGGAACCTCAGCTGAGAAAATCATGATGTCATCTACAAATACCCTGCAAAAGGGTAGGTACCCGAGATACTGGGTCATCATCCTTTGCCAGGTGCTTGGGGAGTTTGACAATCCCATAGGCATGACCAACCACTCGTACGCTCCAAAGTGCGTAGTCATTGCAGTTTTCTCCACGTCATCCGCTCCCATAGGGACCTGACAAAATCCCCAAAGGGCATCCATCGTAGAGAAGACGGTAGCCCCTTGTAGGTCATCTAAGAGACTCTGCACATCCGGGAGGGGGTACTTATCCTTGATCGTGATCTCATTGATCTGTCTGTAGTCGATGACTAGACGCAGCTCCTTGGGGTTACTTGGCTTGGGGACCATCAACACGGGACAGCCCCACGGAGAGGCCGAGGGTCGTATGTACCCTTTGGCTAAGAGTTCATCTAGCTGTTGCCGGAGTTGCCGCAACTCCTCCTGCGACAACTTGTATCCTCGCCGGTGCAAGGGGTTCCCGTTCCAATCTGGCCGGAGCCGGATGCCGGCCTTGTATTCCCTTGACTGGACCGAGTCTGGCAGCTCTGTGCAAATGACATCTGCGAACTCCTTTTCCAGGTCCCTAAGCTGCTGCCAGATTTCTGGCGACACCGTCTCGTCTATCTCGTCCTCCGGCGGTTCCGGGGAGGCCTGATCTGCGGTCTGTGGAGCTGGCGGCGGGGTAGTGACTGGCGGGACGACCGGTACTGGCTGGTCTGTGGTCCGTGGAGCTGGCGGCGGGGTGGTGCTTGACGCGACGACTGGGGCCGACTGGTCTGTGGTTCGCGGAGCTGGCGGCGGGGTAGTGTCTGGCGGCGCGACTGGTGCCGGGGCTCTCGACTTCTGCCTCTGAGGGCTCGGAACGGTGGGGACTTTTGGTCCCGGCAGCTGTTCAGCGGAGGGGCCGCCTTCAGCACCAGGCTGACCGACTGCTGCGACCTGGTCACGCCAACGCACTCGCTTACGCCGTGATCGGGGTCGACGCTCCGCGACCAGACCTCGGCTTTGCTGGAGCGCCGCGGCCGCCTGAGCGTGCCAGGTGGGTGGCTTCCCGGCTGCGTGATCCTCTATCGCCTGTCTACGCACCGCTGGCGGAAGCAATGCAAATGCTCCGTTCGCCTCCTGCTTGCTAGCGAAAACGCTGAGAGGGTCAGGATGATCCCCGGCCTCGTCAACCGTACTCGCAAATCCCTTTGGCCTACTAATATCCTCGACCACCGCCCCTACTTTCCGCAAATGACACGCCCCGTCCACGTCACTGTAGCCGGACTCGGAGCTGTCCGAAACCAACCCTCCCGGCTCCTCAGACTCCTCTGCTCCGTCCGGCACCGTTGTGCTGGGGCGCACGCTGACTTCACTATCCTCGGACCCGGAGGAGGGTTCTGACGCTAGGCCTGCTACGACATCGTTGGGGGAATCCTCGTCGGAATCTCCCCCCCCTTGTTGCAAGCCAACGCGCCAAAAGACCCATCGGGGGCGAGGTAGACAACGAAAGCTTGCTCCTCTTTGTTTCGGAGGGCCCGCAGGTCCCGACGAGCTCGACGTTGACTCAAAATGACTCCCTGTACCAGTGCCATTGCCGTGTCCTTGGAGCGACTGGGGTCCGGGGACCCCGGCGAACAGCCGGTGATGACGACCTCTTCCCTGCCCTTGGTGAACCGGACCGAACCCCAATTCTTATAATCCAGTGTAACTGGGGAAAGGTTTGCCAGCCAAGGACCTCCTAAGATGACATCCACCTTGAGGTCAAGGGGCATCACCCGAAGCTCAACCTGCTGGCCGTACGCCCCCTTTGACGTCTCAGCAAGGAGCTTGGGCCTGATGCAGGAATTAGCATCATACGTGGTGCCGTCAGCCACTCGAACTCGCATGGCTTGCTCGTGGCGCACCGGCCTGATGCCGGTGAGCTTCTGCAATGTACTCTTCGCGATAATATTGGTGGACGCTCCCGAATCCACCAACACCTTGACTCTGACGCCCGCATCCAGGCCCAAAACAGCAGCAACGTCGGTGTGCGACTGTGCCTGTCGAAACTCCTCGGGCGCGCTCCCATCGAGGACACCGCTGCCAGGGACTCACACCAGCTCGGACTGATATCGCCGTCCTGCATTATGCAGTCCAGGCGGGTGACTGACGTTTCTGCGTCGGAGTCACAGTCCGGGAGGCAGTAAGTGCATGCGTCAGCTAGCAGGCCGATGGCGACTGCTTTCTGGACTGCACTGCGCTCCGGGAAGTCTGGGGGGGAAACCGCGACCTGAACTGATGCTGCAGCCAGTTTAGCCGCTATGTGCTTTCTGACCTGCTCGTCCCGGTGCATCAGCTCATTGTCCTGCTGAAGTTCCCTATTTTCCCTATCCAACTCCTCCTGCACGAAGGCGTGGAAGTCCGCATGGCGTTCTGTTGTGGTAGAAGCCGGGTCCCTATCCTCCAACTCGTATCTGCGTCGCAATCGAGAGGCTCGAAGCGCCTTGTCTTCAGGAGTCAGCCATGGTCTACGTTTCGGACCCAAAGCCTGGCGAGCCCTGCTTCTGGTCAACCACGGCCGACTGGGCTTTGAAGTTCTCTCTGGTGGCGAGAGTTCTTCTCCCTCGACGGGCTTGGGCTTGGCTACGCGAACGAACCGTCCAAACTCCTGATCCAAAATGGCTCGGCGTCGGCGATTGAATTCACGTACCCTGACGAGCCGCTTCAGGCGCTTATCTAACTCTTATTCTCGATTCAACTGGGGCTTACTAGTTGTAGGGCCAAGCTTCTTTCTCACTCGCCTTTGCCCTGCTCTCCAAAGCGCAAGGGACTTGACCGGTCGGACCTCTGACTCTTCCAGCTCCAGATACCTTTCTAGCGCCCTAATGGCGGGACGCAGGCGAGCACCTGGCTGTTGGGCCTTAAAGGCTTTCCTAACTCTGGGGGGTAAACGCTGAGCCCTGAACTTCCAGTGCCCGCGAACTCTCGCAACATCCGACCCCTGGTTCTCCAAGTGCTGTAGGTAGACTGCCCGTGGCTCAACTGTGTGGCTCGACCGGTTTTTATCCCGGGTGTCCGCACCGGTGATCCAACAGAGCAGCTCCCACGGCTCCTCGGGACGCGGAACCGAGGCGGTTGCTGGGGTTCTGGCGGACTTCCAGAAGTTCGCCTGCTCTCTCTGGATGCGTTGCTCGACCTGTTCCCGCTCAGGAGGCTCTGGGCTTCCCGTGCGGGTGGCGGCTAGCATGTCCAAATCTCCCTGTTCACACTCCCCGACCCGACTCTGGTTCCTGAGGTGGCGCCTGGCGCTGCTACTAAGGTGTCTCCCGCACCTTCTCCACCTATCACGCAGCACCTGCATCGCTGTGGACGCCGGCGCGGGGCCCTTCTGTCCCCCTGACCCCGCTGTGACGGGGCCCGCGCCCTTTACTGCGGGGAGGGCGCCCCGGGCTGGGGAGCGTCCTCCTGGACAAAATCCAATCCGATGGCAGCCAAAGCTTCTTCTACCATCGAATCGTCCCCTATTAACGCCAGGGTGTCCTCCAGGAGGCACTTGGCCCACTCTTTTGGGCGCTGCTTTGCCTGCGGACAGTCGCGGGCGTAATGGTCCATGCTCTTGCACAGACGGCAGCCCTCGTACTCCGGGGACCCGAGTCGTTGCCCTGTGGGTGTCGGAGTGCTAGCGGATGTCGCCATGGCCAGCAACTCCTCTGTGACATCTACGTGGGCTAGCAGCTGGATCGAGCGGCTCGTCTTATCCTGGCTCTGCCGTAACTCCCGCTCAGCTTCTATGGCCCAAGTCAGGAGTTTGTGGCGGCCTTTACTGGCCGTCCTGCATGCGCAGAGTCAGGACCGAAGAGCCTTGCCTCTCGGCTATAAGGAAGACTCTCCTCCTTACCTCCGGTATCAGTCCAGTAAAGAATATGTCCAACAGCTCCTCTTCTGGCACCGGAGTGGTGAGCTCGTGGGCAGCCAGCATGCTTACGATGTCGTGAGCGAGGTGCACTCCATCCCATAACTCGCGGACCGTGCGCGACTGTCTGTCCTGACTCTGACGCACGCGACGCAGGAACGGACCAATCGACGCCAACTCCCCTTTGTCGGGCATCACCAGCTGCGCTAAGGGGACCACTATCACGTCCAGGGTGAGGCTCTTACCGTCCCGAGCTTCCTTCAACACCGAAGAAAGCTCGCGGTACTCGGAGCTCAGTGCGCCGAAGCAGTGTCTGGCCACTTCCGACAGCAGGGAGTGGTCTGACAACACCGGCTCCTCACTCCCGCCCTCTAGCGTGCCCAGACGCGCCATCTCCATGGCGTAGCGCACTGGCTCCAACTCCCGAACCTCCCTGACCTGCCGAACAAACCGAAAGAGCCGACCAAAGACGTGGGACGACCCCTCCACCTCCGTATGGTATCTGTCCACCGCCTTTTCCATGGCTCTGAGGGCTTCCTTAACTCCTATGCTGTTATGGCATTTGGAGTTTCTACGGCATGGTCGGCTAGACCGTTGCTTCTTGGTGCATATGAAAGCCATACGTGTTCGTGCTTGCAACCATGTTCTTCTTGGCATCGTTAGGCACATTTTGAGCTATCGAATGCCTTGATAGGGGGTGTCTAAGGGGTCCGAATGGGCGTTTGTGGGGGGTAATTCGGTCGATTTGACACGCGGAAACGCCGGAGATTCCAGCACAGGAGTTAAGGGCATGCTGCTCGTCCTTACGACTGTAATGGCGTCGGGACTCCCTGTAACGAGAGGACTCGGTACGGAAGGTGAACTGGCTGTCGCCATCCCCGTCCTCACCAAGCCCATCGCCGCCAGGACCCTCGCCCGGACCCCCCGGACCTCCTGGCCCTCCAGGATCATCACTCCCCGAGCCTCCGGGACCTCCATGACTGTTGACACCGGGCTCCTCCGAGGACTCGTTTGGCTCCGAGTGCTCAGGTTGAGGGACCATCCCCCCCCGTCTCCTGGTGTGTCCGCTGCAGCAGCAAGCGGAGGCGGTGACACTACCGGAAAGTTGTCGAAAGCACCGGGCCACACGTCCGCGGAGCAAAACCCACACACCGGCAGGTACACAGTCTTCAGGAGTGCCACTACACTTTTCCTAGTGCCCACCTGACATGTCCACATATGCACCGGACTCTCCGCGTGCCCGCACCCGCAACGAGCGCAGTTCTCTGCGAGGGGCGCTAAGGCCGCCGTGAGACTGTAAACCACCTGGGACCCGAGGACTCTGTCATTGTCCGAGACTCTGGTGACTCTCGCTTTCAGGCATTGCCTGATCTGGCTGGTAGGATGCACGCACCCAGCGACCTGACCAAGGGAGCGATACCTACGGGCGGCGTCGTAAAACAGGCGCTGGGCGTCGGGCCCCGGTTTGCCATGCTCGACCACGTGTTTCCGGAGGGCGGCGCAGACTTTCACTGGAAGGGAAATATAGTCCCATGAGTGCGGCGGAAGCGACGCCACGCCCGCGTGTGACTCCTCCGGCGGGCTATGAACAGTGTCGCTGTCAAGGCGTAATTGACCGGTCCTGGACCTATCGGACCCCCCAAATCGTGCCTCGGACCTATATTGGGGACCTGTCGCCCGTTTCCGATCGGACCTACTATGAGCAGAATGGGCGATTCTGGCCCTGACCGTGTGGACCTATGCGGGACCTATCCATAAACCGCTACCATTGGACCGGTCCAGACTGCCGCGTGGACCTATGGGGGACTTATTCGATAACATGACTATGTGTGAGCATCCAAGATCAATACTGTACAGTATGTATCCGTCCATTTCCCATATTCGTCGATACTATATACCGTATCTGGATTTGCAGACGGTTTCGTTTCTAGGTTTTTTCCAAGGCTACTTCACAAAACACACTGGAGTCGTCGGACTTCACTACAGTATGCGGCATTCGGCACATCAGATATTTCTCCTGGCTTTATTTGGGCTACTTTACGGCTGCGCTTGTGAATTTAAACTTGTGATGTACCTTAGTTTATTCCTATAAGATATAAGCGAAGTCACATATCACATTCGGTCCGCAAGCACGCTTGTTCTAGCGAGATTCATACATTTTTGATATTTGGGACCGAATTTTTTGGGACCGCGCGGACCTATAGGGGACCTGTCGAAGTATTATGATGGACCGCGCGGACCTATATGGGACCTATGCTTTTTCTCAAATCCGGACCTGTGTCCGATATCGGATGACAGCGACACTGGCTATGAACGCCCCGGTTCTCGACGTCACAGGTGACGACGGAAGCCGGCTCTACCAGCTCATGTCCCTCTCGGGAGATGGGCGTCTCCTGAATCGGACTCGACACTGCCGCTGCGGGCCCTCGAGCGTCTGACTCCACGGGCCCCGAGGGCGAAGCCTGAACCAGGGCGAGCCTTTGGACTTGTGACTCTATGACCGCCTGCAGCCTCTCCTCTAACTGGGCCTCAGCCGACCTCCGATCTGCTGCTCGCCGCTCGTCAGCAGCTATCTGCTGAGCGACGCTCTCGTCGACAGCCAACTGCCTTGCAGCCTCCCGGGCTTCTGCGGCCAGCCGGTCTGCAGCCCAGCGCTCTTCGACAGCGCGTTGCTCGGAGGCCCTGCGTTCCTCGGCAGCGCGCTGATCGGAGACCCTGCGCTCCTCGGCAGCTCTTTGACTCTCCTGGAGTTGCCGAGACAGCTGTTCCAGGCGAGCCTCGGCAGCTGCCTCCCGAGCTTGAGACTCCTTCTGCCAGGCTTCCTTTAGCTCTCTTGCAGGTCCTGACTGTTCCTGCTCCAAGTGGACTCCGGGGACGACGACGTGTCCCCTGAGGAAGTCGGACCGGGGTGAGGGGCCGAGGGTGCTCGACTGGACATCCTGGTGCGAGGCACCGGGCGACTGGGGCCGCTCGGTCTAGGCGCCTGAGTCCTAGGCCTTGGAGGTTCCGCGGGATGCTCCTCCTCCGATGAGGACGAGAGGGGAGCAAACCGGTTTGACCAGTTCCCACCGGAGGCTGCGGAACTCGGAGGTGCTGTACCTGACTTCCTAAGACCCCTGTGTGACTTCCGGGTGCTGCCGCTCATTCTGACGGCAGCGACGACCGCTCTCCTTACCTCCTGGAGGTCCACTCCTCGGTGTACTATTATCTCCCCTGGTCTGCGGACGTTGATGGCAAAGGCAGAGAATCTACACCTCCCGAGGGAGTTGTGAGGGTCCTCGCGCTTTTGCTGCATCAATCCCTGGGACTCGGAGACTGACTGCTGGTGGATCTCCAGGCGATAAGCGCCGTCGTCGGAGAGCCCATGGTCCTTGAACTGGAACCACATTACCCCTGACAGCGGGTGGTCTTCCCCCAGGCGCTTTAGGCCTCGACGAATGTCTTGCCACCAAGACTCCTGGTCGGAATCCGAGCAGGAGCTGACGTCGGGCGAGGTTCCCGCTTTCCCTACTGGACGGTGGGCACTCGTTCCCTGGGACGAGTCCGAGCTGACTGGGGTCGTCCTGGGGAGTCGGCGCCACTCGCGGAGACACCTTCTGACCATCTGAGTCATCCGGTGGCTCCGGGCTCCAACCCACCAGGTGATCCTCTCCTTGGCGAGCATCGTTTGCTGGTGCCATGCCATGAAGGCGGCCCCAGCTCGACGTCGACTGCCCCTGCGCCACAGACCCTGTGACTGGACGACACGCTGGCGCCATGCCGCGAAAGCGGACTCGACTCGACGCCGACTGCCTCTGATAAACAGGCCCTGAAGTTGGGCGACCTGCTGGGTGACGTCCTTCCAAGCTTGGAATGCCAGGCGCCGGAGTTCGCGCTGATGCGCTGACCGGTCCGCTCTGGCCTTCCATGCGACCCACGCAAGCCGCGCGGTTGCGCGCTGATGAGCTAGCAGGGAGACTCTTGCACGTCGTTGCGCCGAGTCCAGCGCCCAAGCAAGTGCTCCATTGACGGAGGGCCAATGCGAGCATGGATTGACGTCGCTCCCCTCGCCAAGCTGGCTTGGGCCGGATGCGAGACTCGTGCTCCCTTGACTGGACGACGTCCAGCCGCTCTGAGCGCCGGACATCGTCAAACTCCCCTTCTGCAGGGGGGCTACAGTCACTGGCTCGGTAAATCTCAAAGCGCCCTGGGGCGCTGGTGAGATTCCCTTGCTCGCACTCCACGAGGGGAGAGAGGGAGGACGCTACCGGTCCCGGCGCCGGCTCCTGACGGACGAGCCTACTGCCTGCACTCCTGCTGGACGCAGGGAGTGGGGAGAAGGGAGCCGCTGAGGGGTTCAGTCCCTTAGCCGAGCGGTCCGAGTCCGACTCGGAGCTGGCGCTCGCCGCCGGTGCCGGAGCTTCGGGCGACGCACGCTTCCGGCGCGCCGGCTGCCGTCGCGCCGAGCTCAATGCGAGCTCGGACACTGGCTCAGCCCCACTGACTCTCGCTGGTCAGGGGGTTCTCAGTGGTGAGGCCCTGGGGGGCTCACCAGACAACCCCGGAGGGGCCCTCAGGGGCGTGCGCGCCGGTGTAACCTCGAGGGCTTCACCGTCGTATTGGCGTGCGAGTGCACGCCGCACTCCCCCCCCTCTCTCACGGGAGCGCCAATCCCGGCTGTCCGACCTGCCAGCCGCGCCCCAGAACTCCGAAGAGCCCGGGCCGACCGACAGACCCGCAGCGCGAGATCCCGACCGACCGGAGGCACCGGACCCCACGGCTGAGCCGGGGGCGGCGCCGGCTCGACCCCCTCCACGACGACCCGACCGACCGTGGAATTCCTCTCCATCCGAGTACATTATATGCGTGCTATGTGTGCGATCTAACTAATTGGAGGTGCTATATGACACGCGCGGTGACCAGCACCCGCCGATCCAGAAATTCACTACTTGTGTGCGAGCACAAGCAGTCACACCGGCCGAAGCGCGGCGATTTCCGGAATAGAGGGAACTAGAAAATTAAAGCTCCATTGGGAACATTATGCGCGGTATGCGTGCAAACTAATCAATTGAAAACGCCCCACGCCACGCGCGGCAACTAGCACCCGCTTTCAGAAATTCACCACTTGTGTGCGAGCACAAGCAGTTGCACCGGCCGAAGCGCGGCAATTTCCGGAATAGGGGGGACTAGAGGGCTACACTAGAGGCACGCAAGATCCCAAACCGATCCCGAAATTCAGCAAAAGCTACGCAATTTTAAAAAATTTGCGCAGCGCTTCCGCCGCGAAGGGTCGGAATTGCCGAAAATCTGAAGCGATTTGGAATTCGCACACCTGCGGAACGCCGAAACTACGGCTTATGCGTGCGTGCGTATGCGTGCCTAGAGAAGGGGCAACGCGCGCACCTTAAAAGATTGCCGTTGGGCTGAACTCCTCCACGCCAACGCGGTCCCAAGAGTACCTGGAACCCTCAAACACACCCACCGCCGCGCAACGCAAGCAAAAGAACAGGCATTCTCGATTTCGTAGAAAGGTCTACGCTAGCTAATCACGCGAGGTAAGGTGGCATCTGATCAGAATTTGCGCAAAAAAAAAACAGGGAAGCAACGTGAAAACACTGACTAATTATTACCATTTTGTGGGAGTCTACACCCTTTGCTTTCCTCTTCTTTACGGTTTCGGACTTATCTATTATCTACTTATTAAACGACCGCACGAGGTATGGTTTCGGTTGGTCCATTATTCGGAATTCGCTTTCGTAATTCTTCCTAGTATGCTTTTGCTTTCAGTGCATGATTTCAATACACAATATACAGCAGTTACGGCTTTTTACTTTTATGTTACACTTTTTCAGTTCAGTTCTCATCTCCGAAACTGGTTACACTTAGAGTTCTTATACATTCAGGAACTCTTTCCATAACTCAACTGTACTGAGTAGTGATTCAGCTGCATTGTGCGAGCTGTAGCGTAGGCCCAATGGCCATATTTCGGTGCACAGGGGTCAAGTAGGTACCTTGGGGTAATTTGCACGCCGGGGGGCTAAGGGGGGCGAGAAAAGCCTGCAAAACTTTTGCAGGAATTTCGGGGGTTAGTCATAGAGGTCCAGAGGGGGTCCTCGGTGTGGTGGGTGGGTGAGCAGATGGGCCGCTCTGGAGTGATTCCCTTGAGGTCTAGGTACTCAAATGCACCACAGGACATCCCCAAGATTACCCGGAGGGGTGGGGGGTAGAGTGGTGGCAGAATAGTGGGGTGACAGCCCGTGGCTCGCACTCGTGGGAGGTCTACGCGACTAAGTCAAAAACGGTATCGATTTTCGGAAAAAACTCGACCGTCATAGAGATAAGGGTCGGTGGTGCACCCCTCAACAGCATGATCCTGCTCAACGGTATGTTGTGATCATGCCACAAGATTCTAGATCTAACTTTTCCATCAAGGTTTGGCTAATCCAAATGTGCAGTGCCCCTTATTTTAGACACTTGTACAAACCTCAAAACCATGCACGACACTACCACTAAAGGCATCGTCATATTCACCGCACACGCTGTTATGAATCGATTTGGAAACAATGACACAGTGGTTAGCATATTCATACATTATATTTACAACCCTATCTGCTCAACTGTATCATATATTTATACGATATACATCTTTGTTTCCATATATATCTCTCTATCTATAAAAATACTTCTAATATAATCTCTCTATCTATAATACTTCTAATATCTCTATGAAGCATGTATGCAAAGCGTTTTAGTCTCAGAATTCCACTCAACAAAATCATAAGTGTAACTTCCTCACTCCACAATCGTCATTTGGGACACAATGTTATGAACTTTGGCAGCATTTTCTGAGAACTGTATCGTGCGCTTCGGATCCACGTTTGTGGAAACTAACTGAGCGGGGCGGCTCCTGTCAATAGCTATATTCGCATCCTCGTGCCTTGATACTCTAGGCCTCCTCGGAGCCCGTTTTTTCTCGGAAATATCGAGTTGCACGCCAACAAAGTACTGCACGTCCCCCATACTGTTTCGGATGCACGATATCACCAGCATATTCCAAAAAGGAGTTCCATCCTTCTTATAGTTGAGGAGATTCGCAACCACTCCTTCCTTCTTCCCCAAAGCAATGGCCATCCTCTTCACTGTCTCCTGATTTGTGTCCACACCTTGTAAAAACCGGCAATTCTTCCCGATAACCTCGTCTGGACCATACCCGGTAAGTTTGTAGAATCCTTCACTCGCGAATATGATGGGCACATCAGGAGCGTTCGCATCAGAAATCACGTATGTGGTACTCAACTCCTTTAAACTATTAAAGAGACAAGATATACCACGAATGTCTTCGATGCTGTCCCCTTCGACATCGGGTCGAGCTTCGCCACGCGGAGGAAAGTTAGGAGAGTAACGAAGCTGTAGCTGTTGAGTGAAGTACGAGCTGCCTTCGGGGACCTCGAGCTGAATTCCCATGAAATATAACTGAGGTCCCACAACCACAGGCATCACGCGAAGCATGTTCCAAAACTTGGTGCCGTCTTTTCTATAATTCAATATGATGACTTGGGTTTCTTCCAAGGCCGCAATGGCTTTCCGTAACTGTTCTATCGTCGCGCGGCTCGTGTCTTCACCTTGCAAAAACCTGAGAGCACACGCAAAAACCTTCTTTCCAAAGCGACGTCTCCCCCGAAAAACACTGGGATCTTCCAAAACTTTCAGATGATCAACGGAAATCATCACGAGTGCGGTGCACCACGAACGCACTTGCAGTTTCTTCCGATGCATTCTTCGGCAGAATAACCAGTCATATGAGAAAACTCGGGGCTGACTTGGATGATGGGACAGCCTTGAGCGCTCCGATCGCTGAGACAGAAGGAAATTCTTTTATCAACCATTGCACCTAAGTTTTGACTAAGGTCGAAGTTTGGAATACAGGCGTGCATCAACTGTTTGGTTGAAGCGCGCGGCCCGCCCGCTCTGGGAGACGATGGCTTCATGGCGCCACTTGAAGTCGGCAGGTCGTCGCGAATCTCGAAGGGAGAATTCCTGTGCCCACTGAGCATCTGATTTAGCTTGATGTTCGGTCTCGGGGAATCCTGGATTTCGTTGTGACTCATACTTGGCACGCTGCACGGCATGAGGCGCGCCGGCCGAAGGCAGCTCACCGCCACCTCAGTAAATAAGAAAAGCGTGCAGGGAAAGAAGAAGATTATGTTAAGATATCACATACACGAATCACACCTGACACACGCGTATCCAGGTTGAGGTGAAATACGAGTACCCATGAAGAAAACTCTCGGGCAAAGGACAGCATGCGAGGTATCAAACCTAATACTACAGGTGGACGTGCAAGAATGACTCTCCTAACGCACGCGCGAATCAGTGCAGCTCACGAAGTAGTCACCAACGAATAGGCACCTCGCGCATGTGCGTCAAACGTGCGCCAGCGAAAATAAAAAAGTCGGCATAGGCAGCACACGAGGGCAACTGCAGCATAGGACCCTGGAAATGCAGCCTTAGACACCAAGCGAAAATATGAAAAACACGCATAGCCCAGATCACACGCGCATGGGGAGGTCAAAGTCATAGAAAAATCGCTCGAGTGTCGCAGTGTCTCGCTGGCTCACTTGGGCGCGGCTGAGCTTTACTCACCAGCTACACTGAAAGGAAGCAGCAGAAGGTGAGTGATTGAACAGTCATGCAGATCAAGAAGTATATGCACCAAAAGCCCAAATATGGTAATATCATGTACAGCACTGCATGAGCGGAGTATCGGGCTGATTGACCCTGAAGAAAAGTTAAATTCGTTTAGAGAGCTCTTGTCTCACTCCAGAGCAGCAAACAACATGCTTTTTCCAAGTGTCAGTATGACACAACGGTTGGTGTTGATCAGCCGAGCAACCATGACAGCGACACGGCGCACCGCGAGACGCAGACGCAAGACGTAGACGTGACAGTGGATACGGCAGAGCTCTCGTGACACTCTCGGACCGCGACTGACATGTCACACATGGCGAGATATGATATCCCTCCCGTATCACTATCTGACTTTCTGACATGACAGATGGGAGCAGAGGACTATTTATTGGGTAGGATATTTCATGTCCGCAACGCTTGGGAACGAAGATCGCCGACAATGGAAGCATCGCCGTATCTAACAGATCACAAGCGAACATATTCCAGGCGTTACACAAATCTCCAACAGTTGGCTGCTGATGGAAAGCATATCCGTTTACGGGTTTGCCGATGAAGATACGGAAAATTCACGTCATCGATGAATAGATCGTTGCCAGATGTAGACTTTACAGTGTCACAGTGGCACACTTCCGTTGCCTAAAATGCTAACTTCTGGTCCATTATATTCGAAATTCGAAAATTCTATTTTGTATATTTTCATTTTTATATTTTTATATTTTTATATTTTGCTTTTTATTTCCTGTATAAAATGATATAGCACGGCTTGACAAGAACCCTTGTCCGCAGACGTGTCATCCGAGTTGGACCAACCAGAAATTAGCATTTTAGGCAACGGCAGACAAGTCTGCGGAGAAGGGTTCTTCTCAAGTCGTTGCTTATAAATTTAATAGAAGTTTTTTTTTCCAAGCAAGGAAACATATTATAATCCAGGCGGCCCGTGAAATCGCGGACGTTCATGTGGCCCCGCGTGACACTTGAAGTTGATGCATGTAGATATGGAATTGGATGCATGAGTGATGCCACAAGTGACACTCTATCCAATGTTCGCATTTTGGGGAAGATTCTTCGTGGTTTCTAAGAACCAGGAAGAATCCCTGTTCTTAAAAACCACGAAGAATCTTCCCACACAGTGCAGATTTTGTTCTTAGATTTGTTTATAGATTTCTTAATAGATCTATAATAGAAGAAGTTTTTTGAAATAACATGCGGGGATTTTCTATACCCCCCACTTCCGACTTGATGTATGTAGATATGGAATTGGATGCATGAGTGATGCCACAAGTGACACTCTATCCAACGTTCGCATTTTGGGGAAGATTCTTCGTGGTTTCTAAGAACCAGGAAGAATCCAGGAAGAATCCAGGAAGAATCCTGGTTCTTAAAAACCACGAAGAATCTTCCCACACAGTGCAGATTTTGTTCTTAGATTTGCGTTTATAGATTTCTTAATAGATCTATAATAGAAGAAGTTTTTGGAAATAGCATGCGGGGATTTTCTACGCCCCCCACTTCCAGAAGCTTGATGTATGTAGATGTGGAATTGGATGCATGAGTGATGCCACAAGTGACACTCTATCCAATGTTCGCATTTTGGGGAAGATTCTTCGTGGTTTCTAAGAACCATGAAGAATCCATGAAGAATCCGGGAAGAATCCAGGTTCTTAGAAACCACGAAGAATCT
>LGRX02016541.1:0-11950 GCA_001247695.2 Cymbomonas tetramitiformis
GGACAACACGCCGCAGGGGGAAGACTTGCTATGGACAAGATGCGCAAACGGCTGCTTGAGGCCACAGGACCACGCCGCATGGCCTCTGGGTGGGCGCAGAGCTCGGCACTGCCCGTTGGAAGCGCGGCTCGACATAACCGGTCGGGCGGCAGTATGCAGCGACAACTACCCGAGGCCAGGCCAGTGGACCCCCGGTGTCAGATATACACAGGGGGCTGCACGGCGTGACAAGAGTAAGGTTCACTGCCGGCTGAAGTCCCAGCAGCAAATCGACAAGCTTGCCGGGCTCCGGTTGCCAGATGGCGAGGCGGCGCCATCCTCGTGTGAAAGGCTGTGATACCTTTCTGAGCTCCACTGCTTTCAACATTGAGACATCTTCAACGTCGATCAAGAGCACCATCTTATCGATAGTGTTGCCATCTGTACAGAGTGCATCGCCCGGGCAAACTCTATCCATTTGAACATGCAAACAATTCCTTGCACCATTCCATCAACTCCAGTTCATTATTGCTTTGTCGGCGACATGTGGAGATCGCGCGAGCTAAGGGGCAACCAGAGAGAAAACACTAACTGCAGGAAAACCCAACCATTTTGAAATGCCTTTCCGGCGCTCCCTACCCGACGTCAACGGGAGGATCTTCCCGGCTTTTGAAAAACGCCGCCTGCGGCTGATCAGTACGGCTAAAGGCGATCCAGTTGCCCGTTGGATATTTGCCATCTGGTTCAATGTTTCAGATCTCACGAGCGCACAACCCTTTCAATATTATTGGCAAAGGGCGAACAGAGATCGCACCGTTGTACGCAGTGGCTTCCCTAAAAATCACATCTCGTTGGAACTCAAGCTGCAGAATATGGAGATAAACCTGCCACGGGTGAGCTGCAGTCTGAGTGCTAACTCGGCCAGTCACTTGTAAAATATGAAGAGGAAAAAAGGTTTTGAGAACTCGCACTCAAAAGGGGAGTGGAGACAGATCGGACTTCAAGCGAGCTTTGAGCATCTCACACGCGAAAGGCACGCTCACAGAAGTCCGACTTTAAGCAACTCCTTGAGGACGCCACGTGCGGAAGGACGCTATGGGAAGTCCGATTTCAGGCAGCCCCTTCAGCACTTCAAGCACGGATATGGGGGAGCACAGGCATGGTGCGCGAACCGCGAGCACACAAGAAGTGCCCTAAGCACGCGCTTGGTGGCAAGGGCGAGGGTGGGGTAGACTGCGAAGAGGCGTGGAAATTCGACAGGGCGCACATGCTCTGCGGCGGTGTATTTTAGGACGTCGTCGGGATCGCACTGCGAAAGCCGCACGATCGCCACTGGGATGTGCTGCGTGCACGAAGCAGCTGAGTCAGAGCTGAACAGCTTGGCTTACCCGTGGCGGCAAACATCTATGGAGAAGGCAGGTGGGAATAGTGGGTGGCATTCAAACACGAATGCAAGGGCAATAAAGCAGAAAGGCTGGCAAGCGGAGGAAGGGAGAACCGGCGTTAGCCCTTGACCGAATGTAAGCAGTTTGTTTTACCTCTTTCGTGTATGCGAATACAGGACTCATAGGAATCAGCTCCCGCATTTCGCGCAGGAAGTCGCGGTCAAGAGGAGTTGACAACGCATACTCGATGCTATGGGCAGTGCGATATGCCGCTGCGTGCTCCATCATGACTAAAGCGTTTTCCTGCCACAGTCTCCAAAGCTCGCGTCTCACCCGAGGTGCGAGGAGGCAAGTGCTTCGAAGATCTCTTGACGATGCCACGAGAGTGAACGGCACCAAGACGGAATCTAAACTGATACTCGAAAAGTGTTCAGTATGTGACAGGGAGAGCGAAAGCGGAGAACGCAAGGACCACTCTACACCTGTTCTGGTTTACAAAAAAATATTTTGCGCGCGAACTCAGGCTCGGGAAATCTGTAACGTTTCTCACCGTATTCCAGGAGCACGCGACCAGAAAACGACGTAGGGTTGCGGCGGCATCTTCGGCGACAAGAACATCTTTAGGTATACGATCACTGTTCATGCACATAAGCCGTGTGAGCTGAAAATAGTCCTTGCTAAAGATACGGATTTCGGATAACGACATGCACAATATGGCTTACTGATACGGCAGTTAGAGAGCGTGCACGCATATGCTGATGACTTTGAGAGAAATGTCGGCCAAGTTGCTGCTAGGGAGCCGCTTTGAACTACACACCTCAAAATCTTCGCTAGTTCTGATAAAATAAGGGGATCCTGAAGGTGAAAGTCCTTCTGAGAGGGATCTTCAGGCATTTTTCACTCGTCGATCGCCAAAAGTACTCAAACTGTGAAACGTTTTCGAAAGTTGAACAGGCGTTGTAGCGTGTGAGGTCTCGGCAACAGAGTTACGGCATCGGGGACTTCCAGGAGACGAGAGCTTGGAGCACTATAGCTGTGAAGCTTTGGGCATTATCTGGACAGTTGACACTCATGATTGAGCGAGCGATTCTATGTCCTTGAAAATTTTATTCCTCACACCTCACATCAGATAAGTGCTGGATAGCAACAGACTTATTGCAGTAGACTGAGACGCTCGCATACAGACTTCATGCAGTAGACTGCGACGCTCGGTCTCGCTCTTCGCTGAATGTACTCCCTTCGCTTGTTTCGAGTCACGACACGAAGATAATCCTACATGAGACGCACGCGTCAAGGTCTCGCTCAGTTCTACAAACCCGGATTCGTTTGTCAAAAATGAGACGCGCCAGTTACAGAGCTGATAGATAGAGATGCGTTCATGCGAGATGTTCTCCTGAGTTCTCCTGAGTTTGTTCTCCTGAGTTCGAACGTAGAGATGCGTTCATGCGAGATGTTCTCCCCTCCGCAAAAAACATGCAAAAATCAAAAAAATGTAAAATCGCTCGCCCGCCCGTCAGTTGAGTTCCGACTTCCGAGTTCGAGTCCAAACGAAAGGTGACATATTCATTGAGTAATGTGAATATTATTAATTATATTATAATTGTTGATTTTTAATTTAATAATGTGTCATATTCAAATGTCACATTCGCATTCTCTGTCATGTCATGTCATGTCATGTCATGTCATGTCAGTCACCTCCGTCATCGTACGGCAATTTGTCTCCAATTTTAAGACTGTATTTACTCCAGGGCCAGAGCCTTCGGATCGGTTAAATTTAGATGTTATGGAGTCCGAAGTCTCTGAGCTGCTAAAATGTAACAAACCTCGAATAATCGAACCTCGATCGCTTCGGCCGCGGCTCAGAGTCTCCGGTTCCGGAGTAGTTTTACACCCCCTTCCGGTTCGCTTGCTCGAGTCCGCTCAAGACAAAAAAAATAATAAAATTCAACTTTCCTTCGCTTGAGAGGCGTGAAATCTAAAGGAAGATAAGTTCCTCGTCCTCTAATTCAAACATCAACGGCGAGGTGCTATATATTCAAAAATGTCTTGTCACAAGTTCGAAGTGGGAAAGTTCAAGAAGCAAGAAGATTTTACGCTAGTGGGAAAGTTCAAGAAGCTAGAAGATTTTGCTCTGTGTCTTCTTAAACATTAAATGTTTCATCCCCATCCTATAAAGCAATCAATGCGTGTCAGCCCGCTTATAAACTGCAGTTCAGCCTTCGTTCGAGCTGAAGAACATGCAACAGAACCAAATCCGAATATCGTCGAGCTCAAGGTGGAATTTGAAACGTTTTGAATTTCATATGTTTGAATGCTGACAGAAACCTTTCTCATGTTTTCCTCTTCGTCTCGTGACCACGCGCAGGAAAGCGAGCTGCAGACGAAAGACCCCGACCACTATGTCCCGCCACTCGGCGAAGGTCTGACGTCTGCCGACAATGGAAACGTACGCCCCGGAAGTCACCCCACAATTCATGAGCTGCACACATTTCCAAGCTCATCTGTTTCTTTTTTCATTTTGTTTCTCTGTTACACGCACGTTCAAGCATGAAGTCTACTGCCGTCAATTCTGCAGTGACGATGGAGTTGATAATGGAGTGCAGAAACCACGTGTGCAAATTCAAGTGGGAACGTGTGAAACTGGCAATTCCCCAATTTCAAGCTCCGTTGGGTTCTTCGATGTCTTTATCTCAGCTTATTGTTTTTTCTGCTATTTACCTTTCGGAAAGCTTCGGGTGCTCAAAGCATCCGTTTTAAGCGCCTCAGCGCTCTGGCCCGAGTCCTGGGGCCGGAGCTCTAAGATTGGAGTCCTCAGGTGGGATGCTGGATCTGGAGCTGATTGAGCCTCTCCCGCGGCGTTGGAATGTGCGGTATCGTGTGCTTGGGCTGAGCAGGTGCCCCTGATTCACGACGCGGAGTTAAATGAAAACTTGGCGAATTTGCTGCCACCACGACCAACAAAGTGGAACAGTTTGCTGCCAGGTAAACATGGCTGAATTTTATTTTTCCCCGCCGAAAATATAATCACTTCCCTAGTTTCGGCTCAGACATCCAAAGAAACAGTGGATGCGGCCTGCTGGGTGCTAGTTGTCGGAGGCATCATCGATGGATGCACACTCGCGGGCCTTGGGACTATCTCACGTGGTGTGTTGCGTTACCCTGATGCTGGTTTACAGTTGGCGTAGGCGTCATCAATAGATGCTCGCCTCGGGGCTTGGTGGTGCCCTCACAAGTGTATGCGTGTCCCGAATGGTTTCGGATTGGTGGAAGCTTCATCGTTGTGCGCTGAGTGCTCCAGAAGCCTGAAGATAGATTTAATTCGGCTCAGGCATCATCGATGGCTTTGTGGGCTATGTGATGGCCTCCTAGCAGTGTTGTACGAGCCTGGTGATCATTTCAAATCGGTAGAAGCACCATCAATGGAGTCATGCCGGGGGAGGGTTGGGGGGGTCTCACAGGGGTGTGGTGCGAGCCTGATGGTTTCAAGTCGGCGGAAGCCTCATCGATGGATGCATTCCTATGGGCATTTTGGTGGCTTGCGCGGGCCAAGCCCAGGCGCTTCTTCAACTGCATGGTGATAATTGGAGCTCAGGTGCATGCGTGTTTTCTCGCCCAAGTCGAGGCATGTTTGATATCTTTTGCACCTTCCTAGACGGTCTTCGTAGACCTCACATGATGAGAGAGTAAACTCGGTCTTCAAAGGGCATAAGGCCATCAACAGTTTCCAGTTGTGCTGCGGCAACCCTGCTTGGTTTAGGACAAACCTCAAAGTAGAAAATAATCAAAAGATCAGTTCGCCCTTTCATATTTTGCTTCGGAAGACAATTCCAATTCATCGGGTTGCACATTGTGGGAACAGGGCGTGGTGTCTTTCTACATACCCGACTTCATACAACGGGTGATGGTGAGCGAATGTGGGGAGGAAGATGAGGAGGATTGCGGCCTCATTCCGTCTACGGAGAGCATCGTCAACGTGTCCATTCTCGCAGTGCTCTTCCTCCTGAAGACCTTTCTCAAGAATGAGCTGAGCCAGCAGACGCCAGCGGGGGGCTCCTTCGTGCCGGCCACCCGCACTCACCTCGTGGAGCAGATACTCGGGCTCAGCTTCACGACGGTGCGTGGAAGGTTGGCCAGGACCTCTTCTCGATTGGCCATTTCTCGATTGGCCATTTCTCGATTGGCTCACGAGGCTTATTGCTAGTGTGTGAGTGGTACCGTATCACAACCCCGCCCAGCACGTGCACGCTTCTTTCATCCGCCGAGGTGATGGTGGGCTGGCCTTTTTTTTGCGTGTCGCACGCCAAGGTGTGTCTGGCTTATCCATGGACCGATTCCTTCGGCACCTTGTAGCCACCGAAGATCCGCTGCACTATGTACCCACACCAGGGATCCAAGGATTTGGCACGCACTTCGGAACACTGATCCAAATTTTCCGGAGCTTACCAGTGGAGAACCGGACCCCCTAAGCCTCACTGGGTCACCTCTTTGTGTGTTTGGGGATGATGAGCTCCCAGCTACCCCACACTTTCTTTTGTACTAGGATGTGTGGCTTATCCTTGGACCGAATCCTTTGGCACCATGTAGCCACAGAATATTTGGACTGGGATGTGTGTGTATGTGTTCGCTACACGGCAGAAGGTGGTGGTGTACAACTTCTGTGTTCTCCCTTGAATTTTGTGGGGAGCACTTAGGTGCCCGCATGTTTCCTTTTTTGACATGGGGTGTCCATGCTGTGTGGTGTGACTGCATTCATGACATAACCATGGACCAACAGGTCCCATCCATCGACCGGGAGCCACTGGGGGGCATGCCAGCAGGGTCCGCTTACTCCGTTACCCAGAGACCAACAATTGTTGGGCGATGATCGGTCACATCGTATCATCCTTCCATGCTGCCTTGCATCTGGGTTGGGAATATGTATGAGTTTGTGGTATCTTGTCACGGCCCCGCCCTGCTCTTGATTTGCTTTTCACATCCACTGGGATGATGATGGGCTGGCTTTTGTTGGCCGATCTCATGCCGTTCAGTGTATGTGTTCGCTACTTACTCCGTAACCCTGGGACCAACTATTGTTGGGCGACGATCGGTCACATCGTATCATCTTTCCATGCTGCTTTGATGTGGGTTGGGAATATGTATGAGTTTGTGGTATCTTGCCACGGCCCCGCCGCGCTCTTGATTTGCTTCTCACATCCACTGGGATGATGGTGGGCTGGCTTTTGTTGGCCGATCTCATGCCGTTCAGTGTGTCGGGTCGTATCTTGACACGGCCGCGCCCTGCTCTTGAATGCTTCTCACATCCACTGGGGTGATGGCGGGCTGGCTTTTGTCAGCGGGCCTCATGCCGCTCAGTATGCGGTAACTTGTCACGGTCCCGCCCTATTTTTGAATGCTTCTCATTTCCACTGGGATGATGGTAGGCTGGTCTTTTGTTGGCGGGCCTCATGCCGTTCAGTGTGGGGATGATGCAGGTCGAGAACCTAGACTCCGCTAGAATGCATGCCATCTTGCAGGTGCGCGGCGTGCTCCGTGTTTTGGGATTTCTTGTGGCTTCTTTCTTGTGTTTGAGGGTCAAAGCGTATGCTAGGGTTGGGATGTCGCCGTACATGATGGCTGGATTTGTCGTGGGGAATGCGATCGCGCGCTTTTACAGGAAGACATCGACATTTTGGACAACTGTATATTGGCATCTATCCTCACGTCCTCGGCGATCACGCAGCTAGCCTTCACCATAGGGCAGCTGTTCACGTTCAATTCGTTCGAGCTCCTCCTGGTGATGTTCCTGGCCATCCTCACGCTGCTGGTGTATCTTAGTCGCTCGTCAAAGCTTATCCTAAAGATGTCAGAACAGAAGATCGAGACGACTCGGGCATTCATGTCCGTTGTACAAGTGAGTTCCCGCTGCCCGTCGAGGTGTCGTGTTTGCGTCAGAAAGCACTGCCATGTGACATTGCGTAGCGTCACAATGAGCGATGGGATCTGATTGGTAGACACAGGAGCGCGGACAAGTAGTGAAGGAGCACGAGAGAGCTTGAATCAGATCGAAGAGCATCTGATGTTGTGTGGCAATCTGGGGTGAGCCCATGCTGGCTGCAGGAAATTCTTGAGAAAGGCACAACCATACTCGTTATGGGAATTGAGCAAATGACCCAGAGAACCCTCGTGGAAAACGGTGATGGCCTTCAGAAGTCGTTCTCAGACCTCAAGGTGAGGCCTCGCATGCGCATGCGCGGACAACATCGGCATCGCTCTATTCACTCCAGTCAGTGCTTGTCTGGATCTTGAAGCAGAATCGTTGCCAGTGTCCAAGTGGTGTCACTGGGTCGGTGATGACGGAATGATCAATCGGGGCTTCCCGAGATTTGCCAGAACTGCTTTCTTCCGAATACATTTGGGAGATACCACCGGTTTTCGTTTTGCATGGTTTGAGCTTGAACTCAGTTCCACTCACTGCCCGACGGCTTCGATTTGCGTCCAAGGATTCTACACCTTCGATGGTTTTCGATGGTTTCATGAAATAAACGGCGACCTTTTCCAGCTTGGTCAAAACGCCTGCATGGCGGAAGCGCCTCGGGAGCAGGGGGAGCGCCGGCAATTCCAAGTCCGGTCAGTTTGATTGTCCGGTTGCCACCACTGGGTTCGAGATTGAATGGAACTCTCGGATCCATCGCCGCTCTCAAGTCAGATCCATCGCCGCTCTCAAGTTGGAACCATCGCCGCTCTCAAGTTGGATCCATCGCCGCTCTCGCCTGGATCCATCGCAGCCTCGGTTGGATCCATCGCCCGTTGGGATCCATCGCGCTCTCAAGTTGGAACCATCGCCGCTCTCAAGTTGCATCCATCGCCGCCCTCTGGATCCATCGGCCGTTGGGATCCATCGCCGCTCTCAAGCTGGAACCATCGCCGCTCTCGGTTGGACCCACGCAGCCTCAAGTTGGATCCATCGCCGCTCTCAAGTTGGAACCATCGCCGCCTGCTGATCCATCGGCTCTCAAGTTGCATCCATCGCCGCTCTCAAGTTGATCCAGTTTCGCGCTCAAGGGATGGAACCATCGCTCTCAAGTTGATCCATCGCTCTCAAGTTGGAACTGAGACCGACGACTCATGAGTTGCCGGGGGTTACGAGGCGGGGCGGAGGGTCAACTGCACAGAAAGCGCTGCTGCAGACGAGCATGAAGATTGATATGATCCGGGACGTCGCAGTACTTTGTGTCCTAGGAGGTGGCATGATGCTCGTGAACAGCAGCAGGATCGACTCAGTTTCCGTGGTGGTGGCATTCTACGGCGTGATTCAGGGCCTCTTTGAGGTGACCCGTCCCCCGGCCGTCCCTCGTGGGACAGGAGAGGACCACTTAGCCGCCAATCAGGCGCAGACTTCCGGTCAGCCCTGGGGAGCAGTCATGGAATGAGAGCCGCTGCCACTGACGAAGGTGCAAGGAGTGAACGCTGAGTGCGTGTGGAGGACACTGGCATTTCCCGTGGCAGTGCTGCGATGCGCGGGACGACCGGAATTCAGCGGGCTGTGGAAAGGTGCTCCCATTTTGCGCGCGCCCTCCGTGATGGACGGCCGTGATGGACGGCTGTGTGTAGTCGCCATTTCGGGGTGAGATGATCGGAGGGATGTGCGGCGCAGATTCTCGCGGAGCTCGCGATGCAGCTCCGCAGCTTCCAGATCGCAGCACCATCCCTCCGCACCATTACGAAGCTCCTGCTCTCGCAGAGGCTGACATACAGGTGCCTGCCGCTCCTCCGTGAGGTTCCCTTCCTGGGACTCCAGCTGCATGCCGTGCTGCAGGGAGCTGACGTGGCGAGATGGAGCGAGGTGACAGAGGGAAGGACGTTTTGCCCAAGGCTGACATCGACGTTGACGACGTCTGGTTCAGCTACGAAGGCCAGGAAGACGGGGTAGACAAGCAACACGCGATTCTCAAGGGCTGCAGCCTGACCATCCCTAGCGGTCATAAGGTGCGCCCTCCAGCATGCAATTTCTTGGAGGCATGGCCAAAGGGTGCCCTCCGCCAGGGGGTCTTAGAGGGGGGGCGTTGTCAAGCACTCATGGCGCTGGTGCCCGCTCTGACAGAGGCTGCTCGCATATTGCAGGTGGCGCTAGTCGGGGCCTCCGGAATGGGCAAGTCCACATTAATGAAGGTCTTGGCGCGTCAGTATCTGCCAGAATCCGGTAAGTGCCCTCACCACCCGCAGTGGCATTGCGGTGGCTTATGGATCTGATGGCCAGGTGGCGCGGAATTGTTGAGACGAGCATGAACCGTATCAGCTGACCTCCCGCTGCGCCTCGATCAAGGAGAGTGCAGCGGGGCTTGCCGTACGATTGGGGGAAGGCTGCGAAGGCCGAGGGCAGCGGCCCTTGAGATTGTGGGATGGACGTTAATGGGCATTAACCATGGATCACGGGGGAAGGGGAGCCTCAGGGGTGGTGCGCGTGGGAGGCGCCAAGCTTGAGCAACTAGACATACATGCCATGGTGGGGTGCATGGAGCAGAGCAGCACTTTGTATAATAACACGGTGGCATATAACATCGACCTAGAGGCCGGGTTCACGCGCGCGCAGATTGAGGAGGCGGCCACGGTAGCCTGCGTCATAGGTCGTTCTTAGCCTCGCTTGCTCGCAGACGCACCATGTGCCCAAAATCAAGCACGTACATCCCGTGTTCTCGCCCTGCTAACACTCCAGCCCCTTCGCCTTGGCGCCTGCCCTCCATCCTGCTCCGGCGCATCCTGTAGACCAACTGGCCGCCTCCCTGTGCACTGGCTCAGACCACTGCGGATGGACTGAAATTGAGCCGCAGGGCTTGACGCAGCTGACGGGTGCGAGAGGCGCGGCTGCCGCGGAGCAACTGATGCCTCGGCTGGGCCTTCCACAGGGCAAAAAGATACGGCCTGGATTCTGCCGGACGGTGTGGACACGCAGGTGAGAGCTAAAGGCATTAATGGTCTAGCGCTCTGAAGACCAGTATGCCTACCGCAGCCTTCCATGGCGTTCTGTCTCCGAGCCAGCAGTACTTGCTGCGTTGAGTAGACTGCGACCCGTACAGTAGACGCAAACACACATGGTGCACTAAGGTTGCTGTCATCAGTGTAGCTGCTCTGACTGCCGCCAAGTTCGCTCTGCCTGGGAGGGCCGCCAAACTCTTCACACGACACAAACGGAGGACTCGCATTTGTGATAACAGGGGAGGGCCAATCGTCTCCTTGTGCACTCCACGAATCCACGTTGGTAGGTTGCTGAGAGCAGTGTAAGAATTCGAGCTCTGCAGCACCCACACCACCGAAATGTCCTCGTCGGCCTGGGGTGAAGGCGGTGACGTATCCCGTGCAAAACTTGAAGCCCCTGGTAGGGATTCCATTATCAGGGCGGGGAGGTCTCTAGACGGTTTCTGGACTGTGGCACTGTCTGGTGGGAGACGGTTTGGTGGGGATCTCGCGGGGGCACTGCAGTGTGGGCACAGAGGAGGACGCTTTAGCGTTGGCATGCAGCAGCGCATCGTGCTGGCGCGCATTTTGATCCGCAAGACCCCTGTTCTGTTACTGGACGAGGCGACTGCTGGCTTGGTGCGTGTGGGGTGCTCCGTGCAGCTCAGCATGAACGCTTTAGATCCCCCGTGGGACCGGCCTCACCAGCCCATTCATTTGACCTCGGGTCATGGCAGAGACTGTTGATGAACCCTGATGTCCGTCGAGTCTGACAGTCAGATCGAAGTGAAACGATTGAGCAATGCGCGAACTGAAATGAGTGAGCAATGCACGAAGTGAAACGGATGAGCCATGTTCGAAGTGAAATGGGTGAGCAATGCGCGAAGTGAAACGAATGAGCAATGCGCGAAGTGAAACCGGTGAGCAATGCGCGAAGTGAAATGGGTGAGCAATGCGCGGCAAGGGTGTATGCGGCGGGGAGAGAAGCATCATGGGATGAGAGATGCGCTTATTGTTGAGTTCCAGTAGGGTCACCCGCGCTGCAGGATGTGCAAGCGATCAGCGAAGTTGAGGCCGCGATTCTCAACAGCACAAGCCATGTGTCAACCTCCGATGGAAAAGTGGTACGTGTGTGAGCCAGTGAATGTCGAAGCTATACAGCTTGTTGTATTCGGTATGCGACAAGCTGTGCCCGTATCGATGTGCACTTCCCTCTGAAGGCGGTAGCAAGCACGTTGCATCCGCGTTATCAATTGCCCCAGCAAGGCTGTGTGCACTTGTGTAAATAATTGAGAAATTTATTTCTAAATAATTTTGGAAGTACGGGGGAGAACTTTCTGTCTTGCACAAAAGGAGCCCGAGGCTCGACGAGGACATGGGATTTTTTCCCTCTGAAGGCGGTAGCCAGCACGTTGCATTCGCGTTATCAATTGCCCTAGCAATGCTGTGTGCACTGCATATGTATGTTTTTTTGTAGGTATGCATGCATGCATTTCTGTAGTTGCGTATGGAGTGTGAAGATGCGCGCGCCATTGTAACATGGAATGATCGATGCGGTCGCCGCACAGCATTGGAGCCAAAACCAGAAGCTTTGGTGACACAACTCCGAGGGATATGCCCAGTGACGCAACTCCGAGGGATATGCCCAGTGACAC
>LGRX02016541.1:26688-61685 GCA_001247695.2 Cymbomonas tetramitiformis
CTCGCATTGGCGGTACATGATTTCTGTGCTGACCACGGGGTGGTTTTGTCCTCCCTCTGGATGCCCAGGGAGTTTGAGACCCGGGCTGATGCCCTCTCTAAGATCAAGGACCATGATGACTGGATGGTCAACCCGGCAATCTTTCGGTGGGCCGACCCGTGGATTGCCGGGGGGTAGAGGCACACCCGGGACAAGTTTGCACCTGATAAGAATCTTCTTGTGATTGACAGTGCAGGTGTCCCTTCCTTCAACAGTGCTTGGCACTGTCCAGGTACGTCCGGGGTGGACACTATCAGTCAGACGGACTGGCGGGAGCACGTCAACTGGTGCAACCCGCCCTTCCGGATGATCGGAAGGCTCCTGCTGCTTCTGCAGGCTGAGAGGGTTGCGGCCTCCATTGTGGCCCCGGTCTGGACATTCCAGCCGTGGCGGGTCTTGCTGTGTCCCGACGGGGTTCACTTAGCAGATTGTGTGGTTCAGTGGACGTTTCCTAGAGTTTCCTAGCGGTCGCTGGTCGCATTCGTGCTGTAGGACACTGTCGAATCCCTGGTTGCCGGGCGTGCTCCAGACTTGTCCCTGTCAATGGTCTGGGCATGCATAAGGCGAATTCTTAGACTTGTCGTTGGTGCACGGCTGACTTGACACGTGGCAACCGCAGCATGAGATAGTACGGGTCCGCGCTTCAGGCGGGGGTGACCGTGTCGGCAGAAGAGGGGTGATCTGTGCATTGAGCGTCTGGCCGTGCGATGCCAGGAGTGCGGACTTCCTGGGCAAGCTGTGGCCGTTCATGAGCACCAAGCAGCACGTAACCCAACTGAGCCGGTGGTTGACACCATCGGTGTACAACAACCTTGTTCAGCCATCGGTGCGGCACCCGTCAAATACACTCGTGCATGTGCCATTATCAACAGTCAGGAATCACCGGTTCATGTGCCATTATCAGCGGTCAGGAATCACCGGTGCATGTGCTATAATCAGCGGTCAGGATTCGCCGGTGAATGTGCCATTATCAGCGGTCAGGAATCACCGGCGCATGTGCCATTATCAGCGGTCAGGAATAACCGGTTCATGTGCCATTATCAGCGGTCAGGAATCACCGTGCATGTGCCATTATCAGCGGCCGGGATCGCTGCATGTGCCATAATCAGCGGTCAGGAATCACCGGTGCATGTGCCATTATCAGCGGTGAGCATCCAAGCGTGCATGTGCCATCCCTATGTGCCAAAGTGGAGAGTAACTTGCAGCACGGCGCTGCCAGTCACGCGGCACTGCACGCTCTAGGTCTGCCCGCATCCTGCCCACACTAGTACCCTCGATGCGCCTGCTCAAATTCCACGTGGCCTGCCACGGCAGTTGCATTCCACGTGGCAGCATCCAAGCTCTGCCAGGCGATGCAGCGATGCTCACTCGGGTGCAGCCTTGTGGTGCCGCCGCAACCATGCCCCCGAAGCGGGGCCGTGGAAGTCGAGGATGTTCTGGAAGACGGGACATAAGGTCCACGCTGTTTCACTCCAATTCAATCTACTGAGCGGCAATAAATGCACGCCACGTCGGCGGCACACTTACTTAAGGTATCGCATGGAGTGCGGCGCAGAAAGCGGATATGTGCAACTCGGCGTTCATCTTGATCGAGGGCGAGATGAAGGTGCTCGTGCAGGATACTCTGGGCCAGGTACGGCCTGGGTGTCAGGTGGTGACCGTTGACCTGCAGGCGTGGTGTCAGGTGGTGACCGTTGACCTGTAGGCGTGGGTGTCAGGTGGTTACCGTTGACCTGTAGGCCTGGGTGTCACGTGGTCCCGTTGACCTGTAGGCCTGGGTGTCAGGTGGTTCCCTGACCTGTAGGCGTGGGTGTCAGGTGGTTACCGTTGACCTGTAGGCGTGGGTGCCGTGGTTACCGTTGACCTGTAGGCGTGTGTCCGGTGGTCTCCGCTGACCTGTAGGCGTGGGTGTCAGGTGGTTCCCAAGCTGACCTGTAGGCATGGGTGTCAGGTGGTTACCGTGACCTGTAGGCGTGGGTGTCAGGTGGTTACCGTTGACCTGTAGGCGTGGGTGTCAGGTGGTTCCCGTTGACCTGTAGGCGTGGGTGTGGAATCACATCACAGATGTGCGGAGGGCATCGCTGCCAGATGAAACACATCTCGCAAGACGCGATTGTGAAGTCCAGGACACAAATGTCTGGGAGCGTTTGCCCTTGAGCTATGCTGTGTGTGTGTGTCAAGCTTGGGAGGCATGATGGGAGGTGGCGGGAGGTTGGGAGAGCGCTGCACCGCGGCTTGCCACAGAGTTGGCACGCCCTGAAGGGGGGTTGCGGTGCTGGCAGATTTCGGAGCAATTTCTACGAGTGGATGCGGACAGAACGCACCACCAACTGTTTGGGGGAAGGTCCATATTTGAGGTGGCCGCCCCAGTGAACATCGTGCAAGTGCAAATCCTGTCGTCTCGGGTGCTCGCTTTCAACTGCCCCCGCTCCTTCGTCAGCGCCTGGCTCAAGCAGGCGTGAACCCCCCAGCCCCCCTCCCCCGCCCTCGTCTGCAGAGGCTCGCCTGGCAGGCGCCCGATCTCAAAGTCATACCCCACCCTCCCACGGTCCCTCAAATTGTATTTCCTGAGCTGTCGATGAACTGGGCCGCTGCCTCATGCAGATGGAAACAGTGAACACGTCGCCCTGGACCCGGTGACGAGCGGCTGTTTCTTGCAGTCAGGCGGGAGGGACTGTCGCGCGCACTGGGTTGGGAAGCTCTGCGGCACAGGCGGCTCGGAGGGGCGCTCGCCGGAGGACGGGCTTGGGAAGCGAGGAAGCCGAGGGCTGACGAGCTATCGAGGGCTGGGGCGCTTGCAGATCAGCCCCGATGCCTGGAGCCTGGCGCAGGTGACTGCGACGTCCCACATGGATATGACCTCTGTGGACTACCTCGGCTCGGTGCTGAGATCGTCCCTGCTGAAGCCCCCGCAGCTGGCCACGCTCAGTGACATCGCGAGCCACCAGAGCTTCAGTTTGTGTGCGGTGCGTGCCATTGGCCGGGCCCACAGCACGCCCCATGCCCGAGGGCCCTAGGTGTCGCGAATCAACGCAGAAGGTGCCACAGAAGGGGCGGTGCGGAGCCCGCTGCTTCTGTCAACCAAAGCCTCCCTGCTGTCAGCGTGCCCCCCAGCGTGCCCCCCGGTGGGCGGCGCATCGGAGGGTTGGTGACCCGCCCATTGAATAATCCAGCGGGGCACTGGTTGAAGGTGTTGGGCAGATCTCCCTTGCACCAGCCACTGAGTGGTCGCTATTATGCACCATGGTACCCCCACTGCTACAGTAAGGGGAACCCCGGAAAGGGGGGCACCCTATGTGTGCACATCATATTCTCATCACAAATGTCATATTTAAGGATGGCAGAATCGTCCAAACATTGGCAAATATTGGTGAATAATTGCCGGATGCCCGTGTTTCACCAAAACTAAACACAGCCACCTAATAGGTTTAGTATCCCGTTGCACGTGCCTTGCGATCTTGAAGACGCTCCGCCCAATTACAGCTTCCTTTGGTGACGGACCTTGGACCATACAAAGAAGTATCCCCATCAGAGAAAGCCGCCGCTCTGCTCTGCTTCGAGGAACGAACCGCTTCACACACTGTTGCGTGATTGGCCGGCGATCACCAGCCACCAGTGTGGAAGTGCTCGCCACGCGCAACCTCAGTCCAGTGGGCTTCGAGGTTTTGAGTCGAGGCCGCTCGGCTGGCCACGCTTGCACTCCCTGAGGCGTTCTCACCTTGGAGACCCAAAATGTCAGGGCCCTGTGTCACAGTCCCGAAGCGTCCCCACCCCCTCCCAGCTCCGATGCAAAGGAAGGCGCATGCACGGCGCACGGCGGCAGGTGGTGAGGGCGCCCGCATCTGGGATGGCGCAGGGGGAGAAGCTTCCGGTTCCCACCGGGCCGTCATTCGGGGCGGTGGTGATTGTGGGAGACGTGGAGCTCGATGATGGGACCACGGCCCCCGCGGGAAGCGTGCTCATCTCCTCGGACAGCATGTTTGCATCATCCCAGAACGATGAAGGTGGGAGCTGCCATCCGCAGTGTGCTCACCACACGACTGCCGTGCCACCTTCGACCCGCCATGGGGCCATTTATGCGACACGCGTCCAATTCAAATTCTACTAGGCGTGTAGCACAACAGGCCGCAAGCGTAGGGCCAGGCGAATAATTGAAACGAGGTGGATCTTTGTTGGCCGGGGCATGCCACTCGCAGGGAAAGCATCCGCGCTTTCACGCTCAGTCATTCAGACACGCCCTCCGCGGAGCAGCCTCTTGGCGGAGTGCTTTGGGTATCCAATGTCGGAAGGGGGGGGAGTTTCATGATGACATGGGGGCACGGGTTGGCGCTGTGAAGTGCAATGGGGGTGAATTTGGCAGTCTCCGACAAGTTGAGGCAGGTGTCGAGCGGCGCCGTGCTCGCGAAGACCGAGTGCATTCTGGCCTACATCGACTTTGAATCGGTGTCGGAGAACGCTGCGGTGAGTAACTCCCAATGCCCGTGCCCCATCCTGTTTCACCCTCCGTGCCCCCCTCGCCTCTCCCTGTCTGTTCTCCCTGTTCGGGCGGTGTGCCGTCTTTGCCAGGATTCTGTTGGTGTTGCAGATGATGGCGTGGAGGAGGGTATCCCCTCCAAATCTCCTCCAGATGGGGGACGGCTCAGAGAAAAGGTGAGCTGCGCCTGAGCGGGAAGGGTGAGTGGCATGCAGGCGGCGGCAGAGGAACTCAAGCGGGAGTTTGAGATCCAAGAGAGAAAACGCCTGGAGCTAGCCAAGAATGTGAGAGTCAACACTCTCACCGCACCTCAAGTGCCGGAAAGCGAGCGCACCTAGCTCACTTCAAATGCCGGAACGTGTTAGACAGCGCTCCGTCCTCACCCCTCAAGTGCATGGGCTTGCTCACGGGGCGGGAGGGGGGCATCTCTATGCGCCAAGGCTGTTGCGGATGCACCGTGACTGTTGCAAGCGGTATGATGGTGTAAAGGGGGACTGGAACGATAGCTGGCCACAGTGACTGACGCCTGAGGAAAACTCTTAAAACCCTGTAAATCAGATCGGGCCGTAGGAGCAGATGTGATAGCAACGACAGAGATCCGCTAATCGAACGGTCAGGTAGAAGATCAGGAAACACCGTATCGAGCGAAGAGCCATGACCGCAAGATCCACGAATTGGCAACGACGATGCTCGATGGAAAGTGATTGGAGAGGCGCTGCGCTGTTTGCACACGCAATCTAGTGTAGATTTTTGTGTGTGCGATGTAACCTTGCTTCCTCGCGATTCTTCGTGCTGGATTCTGGACCTGTCTTGCTCCGCCCCACAGAGCTGACGTGGCGCGCTATCGATGAGCAGCACGATTCCTGCGCACCGCTCGGCACTGTCCAGCAATGAGTCGACTTGGAGATGTGACCATGCCCTGCAGACCCCTGAACATCTTGCATCACCCATACGTGGCGTGCTCCTATGCTTTGTGCGGTTCAAGCGGTCGCATACTGCCGCGTGCCTATACCTCACTGCCGGGCCAGGCCGCCGGGCGATGAGGGGAGCCAATGCCGCTGGGTGGCAGGTGAGGCTGATGCGTATAGAGAACTTCACTCTTGATGTCAAGCTCGGTGGAAGGGTGAGCATGCCGAGCTCCCTGTCGCCTGCCCCCCTTTGCCAAGTTAGGCCATCCGTCTGGAGGACCATTTGCAGTTCCCTGCAGCGGTGCCCAAGATGCGTGGCACTTGCAGGGGCAGTCCACCGTCACCACGGAGCTGCCGGTCTCCGGCTATCGTCTCCAGTGCGGTTTCTGTGCTGTGAATGTCGATGTAGAATCTTTCAATATAATCCATTTATGAGCCTTGGAGAGAAAACCACCTTACCACACCCGTGCTGTGGCCCTTTCTGGCATGCTGCCCCCCTAGGCCGCTGCCGGCTCTCTGACCTCCGACTTGTGATTTGACCCTGCAGAAGTTCTTAGGCGCTCACCGGCTTTTCCGCAAGGGCCTGCTTCTATTCAGGTGCGAGCACTGCGCCCATATCATTCGACATGCATGGCCCCCATATCAAGGAACGTGCCTTCATCGGACCAGCTTTCCATGCTCCTGCGTAAAGGGCCGGTGGGAGCTAGGCGCCGCCAAGTCCCCGGTGGCCCTTCCTGCAGAGATCGCGGGATGCCGGAGCTGAGATTGCTGATCGAAGCGCTGAGGGGTCCACAGATTCTACTTGAGCACCGCTCCGAACCGCTGTGCAGAGATAACTAAGAAGGAGATGGCAGAGGACTTTCTGCTAGCTCAGCCGCTTCCAGCCCTGGAGGCAAGGCGCCCTGCACCGCCGCCAGCCATGCATCGATTCTATGAACGGCCCAACGCCATCCTGGCCTGGCCATCATTTTGTGCATAGGACGCTGCAGCGACGCTGCGGCCCTCATACAGTATGAGCTCCGTGTAATTCCTCTCTCCCCCTTGCGTGTCCGCTCCTCGCTCCTCTGTGTGCCCGCATCCGTCTCCGAAGAGGGTGCTTGCAGGGGGCTGCTGAGGGCTGATCTTGAGGGTGACAGGTCATGCGTGACCAGTATGACCGGAGGGCTGACGAGCTGAACGAGATGAAGCAAGAGAGACTCGAAGGTAGGTGCACGTTTTGCTGCTCCAGGTCAATACCTCAGGTGACCTTGCGCTCAGCTTCAAGGCCCCGTCCAGGAGAGACTCGAAGGTAGGTGCACCTTTTGCTGCTCCAGGTCAATACCTCAGGTGACCTTGCGCTCAGCTCCAAGGCCCCGTCCAGGAGAGACTCGAAGGTAGGTGCACCTTTTGCTGCTCCAGGTCAATACCTCAGGTGACCTTGCGCTCAGCTCAGCTCCAAGTTCCGTCCAGAAGAGGTTGGCAGGAGTAGATGCGCGAGGCCTGGGTTGGCTGGCTGGCTGGTTGGTTCTCCGCCGGATGATTGGTAGTCAGGAATGAAACACGGAGCCCATCCCGGGGTCCTGGGGCGGTGGGGGGGGGTTCGCGTAGGTTTGAGTCGAATCCGGAGGGAGTGGGCTGAGGCTGGACTGCCACTTGATCCAAGCGATGAGAATGGGCCTTTGTCGACGAAGGATCTCTCGTGGGGGCGCCTGGATGCACTCGAGAGCACCATCAGTCATCGTTGGAGCAGCATACAGGCAATCGCTCCATCCCTAGCCGTCGATATATCCGGACACATAGCTGTTGCTGTATATTTATGTGAGGCGTTCTGCTGCGGGGGGCGGAGCGTATACAAGATACTTACCAGACTCGGGGTCAACACCCTGAGTGTATCTCATATCTGTGTACATCAATATAATCCAATACCGAGTCCCCCGTGTACCCCACTTCACAGGATGTATGTGTGGGCCACGTGATTGGCCCGTTGGGGGCTATACTAAGTCGTGGGCTATCATAAGCCTGTTTCCTCCCCCTGTTTACGCTTGCTTCTTGAGAGGGTGTTACATTTTGAAGCTGGCGTTTTCATTACAAAAGCACCATACCGTCAGCAAATATAGCGGCTAGTTGATATGCTTTCTAATCGGCTGCCGACATGCGCCTTCACTGCCGTTGTTTCCTCCGCAGCCTCGTCTTGATCAGCCCGGCCTGGCCCGCGCAGACAGAGTGCCAAGCACAGCTGGAGGAGATCAAGCAGCTTGCCCCACGCCTGGAGGCCAACGATGTGCGACCCTCACCTCGGCTCAACCCGGAGGCAGCCCCTGCCTCCCCCGCGTTTCCGCATGCTACCTCCCCCCTAGCATTTTCTCTTTTGGCAAATGCTTCGCGTATCCATCCGTGTCCTTCCCAATCGCCGGCTTTGCACTGCACACGGCTGCCTCGGAGGAGTGGCAGAAGGAATATCCCTGCAACACTGCACTTGCCTTCTACCCGTGACGCGTGCAACACTGCACTTGCCTTCTACCCGTGACGCGTGCAACACTGCACTTGCCTTCTACCCGTGACGCGTGCAACACTGCACTTGCCTTCTACCCGTGACGCGTGCAACACTGCACTTGCCTTCTACCCGTGACGCGTGCCAACGGGGACTGACACCCCCCTTTGTGTGAGGTTCCGGTTCTGATGCTCGACCGGCCGATGCTCTTACCGCTCTGCACCGTTGGCCATCTCTGCCGGGCACTGGCTCGTAAACACAGTCCTGACGGCCTCGCGCCCGGTCCGCTTGCAGGAACTGCGTGTGGCGCGGCGGCTGGCTGGCAGCGGCGGCTTGCACAACTTGATCAAGCTTGAGGAGCTGAAAGAGAAACTGAAAATACAGATGCAGCCGCGCGTTGACAATGTGAACCGGTCCGCCCCCACCGATGTCACGGGCGACTACCCTACCTCGATGCCTTCCCCCACCTTGCCACGTCAGCCATGTCTCAAGCCCAAGTCCACAGCAGCGAATCGCCAAGGTCCTCATGCACGCGGGTGGGGGGGCAGTCGGGGAGATCATTCCCAAAGGGAAGGTGGCGTGTGAGGCGCGATGGCTGGAAACCGGCGAGACTGCCTTGGAGCAGTGCAAACTTGGGAGTCTGGCATTCACCGGAGCTGCAGCCAAAAGGTGGACAGCAAGTGTTGTGTGTAAATTATGTGCGGGATGTCCTGGTGGGCATGCTGGCCGGGGTTACTTTCGGGGCCCCGAGGGTGGTGGGGATGGGGGAGAAGCGCTAAGGACTGCGAGCACGCTGGAACACGCTGTGGGCCAGGGACCTCACTGCACTGCTGGAGCCTGCGGGGATGATGACGAGTGCCGAGGCCGTCTGTAAGCTGCCTTTAACAACTTGGACGACTGATCAATTCATCAAGGCTGAGATGCTGGTGCGCAATGCCACGTGGCGTATGACAGCATGGTTTTAGAGATAGGCACGTGTGCGTGCCATCTACGTCTCAGAGATGACCACGTGGCCAATGGCAGCGTGGTCCCAGAGATAATGCCGTGGGGTGCCACCACAGCTGTCAGCCTGTATCGTAGCCCGAGCGCTCCTCCATTAGCCTCGCAGCCCAGCCATGCGACTCCCAAGCACGCGTCTGCGCGCGTCTCTCTATGGTCGCTGATGCATTTTGGTTTCTGTGGTCACCAACGGATGGACCTCCCGACCACTGTATCAGTTCGCCATCGCAGCCAGTCTTCTTCCGGCCGCCCTCGAAAACTCCGGTGAGGAAATCTGCTTTGACCGACTCTGACTCGATGTGTTGGGGTGCGTCATGTGACGGAGCGTGCCGCAGCTGGTAGTTGTGCAAGGTGTTGCCGGACGCGGGGCAGGCTTGGAGAAGTTGAGGCGCATGGCAGCAACTCTACAAGCGGACAAAGATGCCCTACAGGCGGAGAATAATGGCCTGCACCTTGAGCACATGCGCCTGCAGGCGGAGAGGGACGCCCTGCAGGCGGAGAGGGACGCCCTGCAGGCGGAGAAGAACGCCATGCACGCCATGAACATGATACTGCAGGCCGAGAGGGACGCCCTGCAGGCGGGGAAGGAAGAGTGGAGCAAAAAGGTGATGTGGCAGCATGATCGCGTGCTGTGATATTAGAGTCCAAACGAGGCAGTAGGGGTCTAGAGGCCATGGTACAGCATGAAGAAGGATTTCATGGAATGTCCACCGCCCGCCTCTGTTACGATTTCGTAGTCGGAGGCTGCAGGTTTGGAGCAAGTGGCTGTAGCTTGTATAGTATGGTCACTTGTAGGACACATTCAGCCGTCGGGTCATCTTAACACTGGGCAGATCGAGAATGCTGTTCCGATGTCACAGTCAGAACTTTTCCGATCCGTTTCCCAAGACCGATTCCCCTTCGCAACCTTTGAAGCGCCTTCACAGTGGGGCGCCCAGACTTAAGGCGGAATTGCTATTCAGGCAGGCGGACTCATTTTTTCGAAGCCGGCGAAAGCTGCACCCCTCTGGACTGCGTATACGCAGAGAACTTATCGTTTGCCGTTCGCTCGTTTCAAGCAGTGTAACATTAATGTCCAATTAGCCGGCAGATTCTTCAATCGCATCTTTCGACCCTTAGGCAGGCGGTCAATTAGGGCTCGCTGAAACGATAACTTTTGTTGGGACTGCTATGCTGAGCACGCTGATATGTCGAACGCCTCGAAAGGCCCAAGACATCTAAACTTATAGCATTTTAAACGCAGTCTTAAGCAGTTTGAAACTGTTGGGGACTATTTTCAACTCAGCGCATTCCATCTTCACGAAGCATTGTTTTTCACCCAGCACTCAGCCTAGTTGGGTCATGCAGCGCATTGACACAACTAGAACGTGCAGACTCGAACGTGAAGCCTGCTGCTGGAGTCTTCACGTCGTTGTGCATCTCATAGCATTACAGAGCATACAGCCGGAAACGCCGTTGCGACTTGGGCATCACTAAAACCCAAGCTCCACTCACCGATTCCGACCAGAATCGGTGAGTGGACTCCGCGCACAAGGTTCGCGCCGCTGCTGACATATAACACCTATCATATCAGGCATTCTTCAGCATAGTTGTATGCAAAAGATTGGGCATCCATTAGACATCCACAGATGTCTGTAGGCTCTGCAGTGCTAAAAGAAAACCCTACTTTGGCGGCTGATCTACTGTGCGGAAAGTGCGGGTCTGCCACGAAGGTGCTGATCCAAGCAAGCCCATCGGATTCCCCGAACGGCCTTAATGTCGATCGGAGTACTGTCGAAATCGTAAAAATGACCATGCGATCAGATTTTTGAAATTGACGCTGATCGATTCTTAGACGTCAGATTTGAGGCTTACAATCTGACCAGGAGGATGGGCTATTTGAGTATAACATAGTATGCCATCCGGCTATAATTGACCCAAGGAATCCATCGGAACGGTCAAAATTTTCCAAAACCCAATAGGGAAAAGTGTATGGAAATTATATAGAGTTCAGTTTATAGTGACGGGTGGATGTGTGCCTACAAGTGACCATAGTATAGCGAAATATGCGCTTTGCTCATTTGCAACCGCTCCCCGCTTTGGCGGCTGGGCACCTCGACGCGGTGCACGCTGCATGGCCATTGCTGATCATGCGTTTTATGCGCCCACACTCTGAGATGGACGAGCTCCATCCCGAGCGCGAGCACCTGCTACGTGCTTTTATACAATCCTCTCCTCCAGCTCACGCCACTGATCTGAGCCTGTACAGACATCAGGCGCCTCGACAATGGAGCTTCCCCAGTGCAGGCGGTGGAGCCGCCCACCCCGCTGCCAAAGGTGTAGACACAGCCAGGAGCGTGGGGATGTAATGGTCGGCCTTCAGGTTGTAGGCTTTGACGTGGTTGGTGGGGCACAATGATTGGCGGCCGCAGGATCAATTCGATCCGGTGTGGACGCATAACCTGATAGACCAGACATCAATGCGTGCTGAGCGGAGGATCGCCGTATACAGAATCCAGGTGGCATGGTTCCGGTTCAAGAGCAAGTTCGTGAAGAGGAAGGTGCGGGCTCGTCTCGCGCAGATCTCCGCTCACTCTCCCACCACATTGCCTCGCGCTGAGCATGCAGGCGCTCTCGGCCATAAGTGTTCTCCGGCACAACGCGCGACAATGGCGCGTCGTGCAGTCGGCAATATATCGGCCGGGCACAGCGGTGGGTGGTGCGAGGCTGGGGAGCGTACTAAGCGCCCTGCAGCCGTGTTCGAGTTCCTGTGAGGAGGATGACAGGGCACAAGCCTTTGTGCGCGGCGGCGCCACCGCTGTCTGATCGGCAGGTGTGGGAAAGGTGGGCGCCGCTGAGGCTGCTTCCTTAGCGCGTGTCCAGCGCGCGGCGCAGATCTCCAAGCCAACGGAGTGGGCAGCATAGGGCCGAGGTCCGGCGGGGAAGTTGGCTGGCAGCAGCAGGGCCGTGTAGGGGAAAGGAGGGTTGATGCGTGGGGGGTTGATGGCGCTGCAGTCTGAGGAAACCTTCATCCCAAAACCCACTGAGGTTCTCAAGCAACGCCAGGAGATCTACGAGGAGCTCGGAATCGAAGGTGTGTGCGAGCCGCACCATGCAGCAAGCGGAAGCGCCTTCAGCCAAAGCGCATCGCCTGGGGCGTCCCCCATACCCCTGCGGCGCTGCAGAGCAACGCGCGGGTGACGCGGTTGGACGGGTCACGAGGCAGCATCGAGTACCCTCTGTGGGCGAATTCTGCCTTCTGCTCAGCGGCAAGTGAAGGAGCGAGGCCGGGGGGAGGGATTGGGGGACCCGCAGTTTCACACGACAAACGGATGACCGATGATCTTCGGCAGGGCGACCCTCATGACCTGCTGTTGGCGAAGGAAGAGCTGAAGCGCCTGCAGAACTGCGGAGTGATGATGGATTCCATGAAAGTGAATAGCAAGTGCCAGGAACTGTGGCAGGAGCTTGGTGTGGACGCCGCTGAGTCTAAGAAGGTGCCCTCCTTTCGCCTCGCCAAAGGTGGCTCACTCGAAGTGTGGAACGGTACCTGGGGGGCGGGGAGGGGCGCCATTGAGACGTACACAGGGTGGGGGGAGGGGGGCAAACACACCGCCGTGATGCCAGCCAGGTTTCGCAGGCCAGCGATGTTCCGTGTGGGCGTTGGTCAACTGCGTGTGTGGATCACCACCACACCTGTTCGGAAGTCCGCAAAATCGCTGCCTCCTGTTTTACCGCCGTGCGCGGCTGTGAAGTGACGCGGTCGAAGATGCGCGGTCTGGCGTGCAGCCAGTGGATGGGAACTCGGCCTTGGAGATTATTGGTTGCACTTCCACCTTTGCTCCGTCTGCATACAAGGCCCCTCTCCGTCGTCTCGCCTCTTCCTGCTTGAGGAGCCTCTCTGCGGTCCCCTAGAGGGACGGAGGGACCGGATGTGCAAGTGCCAGGCGCGTTAGGCACGGCTGGCGCCATCTTCACAACCGGGTGTACCTCCTCCTTCCTGTGCTCACGGCAGCTGCCACGTGTGTTGAGCTGCCACGTATGAGGAGCCGCTGCTGCCTCCACTGCGGATAAGTCGTAGTTGCCATCTGCAGAGAAGAGCCTTTGCCTCTCACTCTGCTACTTCGCTGGAATGCTCATCCCAGCCTGCTCCTTGCCAGTGACCGCGTCCTCCAGCCAGTTGCCCAAGACTGCCAGGCCAGTCCAGTTGTCCATGACTACGATGTCCGAGTTTAAGTGGGTCTTCTCTACAAAGGCCGATTCAGCTCAGAGGGCCGCACTGCAGGATCGTGTGGCTCGAAGTCATCCGTTGTTTGGTCTAGCGGGTGGAGGCGTCCGTTTGTGGCCCATACCCGTCGGGGTGGTGGGTGGGGAGTACATTACAGTGGCGTGAGGGGAGGCTGTTGCATGGGCCCGAACCGTTGCCCCTGTGTGGCAACGATTACCTTTTTGTGCAGGGCGCCCAACGTCTCGGTGTCGTGGAACACCTCGCTCTGCCTGGGCTCTGCCTGGGCATCGGCTTTCTGAGAATAATCGGCTGCTGTGGGAAGCTGCGGGAACGGGTTGTAGTCGCGGTACCGGATGTACCGGAGCCCTCTCCAACGGTTAACTTCCCAGGCACCGTACCTTCATAAACCTGCCCCGTGCTGGCTCTATGTTTTGGGAGGCGGTGGCCTCGACTTTCTCGTTCAGACCATTCCTCGGCTGCTGTTTCCGCGACCGGGCAACCGGCAGCTTCGGTTCTGCCGCCCTCTTCGGTGGAGGCGCTGCCTGCTTGGAGGCAGCGTCAGGCAGCCGGCTTCCAGTCTGGGGCAGCCGCGGTAGCACCTTGCTGTCCTTGAGCCATGGAGTGAGTTGTTTGCTGTTTGCCCAAACACGTGCAAGATCAAGATGAAGGTGAATGTGCGGTGCGCCTTGCTAGAATCTTGTTTGGCACGGGATGTGAAGTCGGTTTGGAAAGGCAAAAACACGAGCTGAACCCTGTGTCGGTTCAGGGCCTCTTTTATGCCCTGGGTGGTGGTTGGCGATATATCTTTGATTAGATGAATCAACACGGGTCACCCACCTATCATTCAGCACCCAGTTGGGTGCTTGGTGATCATCTTTGAAACCAGTAAATTCCGCAGGGTACGGTTGAAACATGTTTTGTCCTGTTTGATCGTATGGTCCACGTGCTCCACGAGCGACACTCTGTCCGCCGCGCTCTGTCGGTCCGTACGCTCCAAGGGCGCCATGTCGTGCACAAGCCACCACTTCAACCCCCCAGGATTGTGGCGCGCCGATTCCAAAACTTGAAAGACCGCCGTTCTTCTGACATGCTGCTCCGTTTGTTTTACTAAATATGACAAATCCAGAATGAATAGCAGTCGTAAGCTCCACTGTCAGCACGCACCTTCGCTGGCGTCGATGGCATGATTGTTCGTTCGCAGTTCCTGTTCCTTGGGTCACTCTTTCTGCACTAGATGATGAGTAATCTCCGATTCTCCTTCGAAGGAAATCGCACATTGCAGTGTGCATTCGGTGACTCTTGCTTGAGCATATATTTCGGATATAACACCTGCATGCAATGTTTCCTGTATTGCCTCCAGCAGGCCATGGAATGTTTCCTGCATTGCCTCCAGCAGGCCATGCAATGTTGGCCGCGGTCTCGCGCACTCCGCACTCCGATGCGAGCACTAGCCACGCAACAAGTAAAATGCTCTCGCTGAAGCCGACTCGTGCAGCAACCTCCGCCTATCCTCAAAGGGTTTGGTCACCAATGATGAGCACTTACCTGTCAGGGCAATTACATGTCTGACATGACATGTCTGTCAGTGCAATTACATGTCATTTCGGGCATGACATGTCTGTCGGTATAGGGCTGCCTGACATGTAGGGCTGTCTGACATGTCTGTCAGTGTAGGGCTGTCTACACTGACAGTGTAGACTGAACACTATACAGTACCTGTAGGGCTGTCTACACTGACAGTGTAGACAGTACACTATACAGTACCTGTAGGGCTGTCTATACTGACAGTGTAGACTGTGTGTACCTGTAGGGCTGTCTACACTGACAGTGTAGACTGTACACTATACAGTACCTGCAGGGCTGTGTATACTGACAGTGTACACTGTGTGTACCTGTAGGGCTGTCTACACTGACAGTGTAGACTGTACACTATACAGTACCTGTAGGGCTGTCTATACTGACAGTGTAGACTGTGTGTACCTGTAGGGCTGTCTACACTAACAGTGTACACTGTCAGTGTAGGGCTGTCTGACATGTCTGTCAGTGTCAGGGCAATTACATGTAATGTCTGGCATGAGATGTATGTCAGTGTATCGTTGTTTAGTGGCTCCTGTGCGACTAATGTGTCCGGACAGAGTCGGGAACAAGCACAGGGTCCTCCAATTGCGTGCGCCACGCGATCGCCAGGCCCTCGGCGCAGCTATTGACTTTGAGCTCTGTGTTGTGTGTGAATCAGATGATTGCGACAGCTGCAGCTGAGGGCATGGATGCCACAGATCCTTCGAGCATCATGGAGCACATGAGTCGCATAGCGCAAGAGCTGGAGGCGCAAAAAGCAGAGCAGCAGATCCAACGGTCTACCCTCCTTGAGCGCCTCAAGGAGGCCTCGCGAAACTTACCTCCTGAGACAGGCGGGATTGGTGAGCTGCAGCGGGAAATAGGCGAGCGGATTGATAAGCAGACTTTAGAGCGCATAGAGCTTCAGGCAGAGCAGTACGAAGCATGGATCCAGGTAACGCCGCTTGTCTCCATCCTCGTCACTGCTGACCCCATCGCCCCCCTTCCAGTACACACTGAATCTTCATATCAAATTGCCTATGTTTACGACCTTTGTTCGTCTCGTAGCAACAGTTGTACAATGATATGCATGGATACATTGATTGCATGCTGCCGTCACAATATCCGGCACATAGGTAAACCATGCCATGCTCTGGGTTATAGCATCACTGCCCGAGTTTCAGTAAGAACTGCAAAATCAACCTTTTCACAATGTCGTCAAATGGAGCGACAATGCTGGGTTGCAAGGTCAGAGATCCACTCAGCAATGACTTTGTTGGATGTTTGTCACGCCTACCCAGATGTGCGAGATGGACGAGAAGTTGCAGTCCTTGGAAGTAACCGAAGCAGATGCACTTCGAGAAAAGTTGCGAAGTATGGAAGTTAAGTATGGAAAGGCGCCTTACAAGAAGAAGGTCCCTAAGCCAGAACCTCAGCCGGTCAAGCCCAAAATAACGCCACCAATCAAGTCTCGTGATGTTGTTGCTACCCCTCCAGTCGAAGAACCTGATGATGGCAAACCGAAGAGAAAGTTCCTGCAGCGAGGGGCGGGTGCTAGCAAAAAGCCTCCAACGAAAAAATAAATTGATTGCACTGCCAACAAATTACGGTGTGAAAGTAAGATGCTGAATCTTGTGCACTGATGACGTTGAGTCTGTAGCGTTATCCTGCCCTGCCGGCTTTCCAAACAGAAATGTATATGTGAGTGACCTGTAAATACAGTCTTAATGACTTGACCATTATAATTAACTGCGCTAAAAAACTAGACGATGATCCCGGGCTGATAAGTTTGCATCTTTGATGTTGAGCCAGCGAGGGATACTGTTGAGAAGGGTTGCTTACTTGAGTGCCGCCAGCCGCTGATCAGTCAGCTTTGCAACATCGGGGCGTCCCGTCTCCCGAGTGAGGGAAAAAACCATAACCGCGTGTAGCTCCACCTCGGTCGAACCCAGGCCAGGCAACTTAAAAGCATCATCTGGAAGCTGAGCAAGGCGTGTTATCTTCCTAAGTTTCAGGAACTGCTTCAGTGCCTTCTTGGCAAATACCTCTATGTCAGCCTCTGACGGTGCCAATCCGTCTCGCTGCACGTTGAGAGTACACGTCGAGGCTGACTTTGTCGAGCAGGGACAAAGTCTCGCCTTTTACTTTCCTAGGCCTGCTAAGCGACTTGAGGCGCACGCTTGAAACTAAGCGAGAAAAGGCGGCGGCGGCCTTTAGACCAGGGCCCAACATGGTGGGTACGCGAGTAAGAATGGTGCGCATCGGATCGAATCGCATTTTCGGGAGAGGACATTGCATCGGATCGAATCGCATTCCAAAGTTAATACAAACTCGATTGTGATTACGCGTAAGAGAGGACGCATTCCTTCAGCCGGTGCAGCAAAACTCGTTGCACCACCACGGGCCTGTAGTGTGACGCTACGTAGGATCACAAAACACAGGTAGAGATCTTGCATCTTCGATCTTGCATCTTGATCGTCGGCACAAACCCTAAATGATAAATGCGTAGTTTAGTCCATAATTCGTCGCAATGAGTCGTGCTCTATATGATCGCCATATTAACTTAATGATTACCAGCAATGACAGACACTTCCCGGAGCTCTATCCGGGATATGCCTGCCCTCTGCATGTGCAGGACGAAGAGGTTGCGAACGAGCACCGCATATGTTATAAATGTTCGGCCATGGCGGGAGCGTATGAGGAAGGGGCCAACCGATTACGTAGCAGGCGCAAGATTGACGGGTTCCTGCCGCCAAGCAGGACCGCTAGCATGACAAGCACCATGGTCAAGAGCATGCTACTGCCGTCGAAGGAAGGATTTTTTTATACGGTAAGGTACCAAAGAAATTGAGGCTTTGGTTGATATCTGACATTGGTCAGGCAAACTCGGATAAGTTGAAAGGCAGAATTAGGCTTTTGGTTCGGGATTTAGTTTTCGACATTTGGTGCTCATATACCGCTAAGATGGTGGAAGGAGGGCATGACTCTGTTAGCCGGCTCCGGAAGAGATACGATATCAAAGTTGCGGGCCTGAAGAGGTACGGCAGAGGTGTGCCGCGGGGCAGGGGGGTTCTGGTGGAGGGTTCGAGTCACTCAGAGGGGCAGGGCTCATAAATGGACTCGAGGTTTCTCTTCGCGAGAATCTCCATACTGTTTATTTTTTGTACTCACCTAGCATATCCTTCCTTACTGCCCAGCCCAACTAGAACTGTGTTTGACCTTTTATATGATTGTTTAGAACTCGCCGCTAGAACCTCGTAGTATTATACACCGAATAATAGGGGTCAGTATGAGACCTGTGGTTTGCATGACGTCGGGGCGACTTTGATTCAGTTCACCCGCATTTTCTCCCGGTGCATTATGTCCCCTCGTTGGCTCGGTGCGCACCCATGGACATTATTGGCATTGCAGTCAGTTGACGCTGGTTTTGGTGTGCTCGATCAGAGGGGGAGAGGGGGGTGCAAGAAGGTTGTGGGGAGTGGAGGGTGACGGCCGTGGAGTGCGCGGAAGCTACTTGTTAGGATTTGTAGATTGTCTCGATCATTGGGTTTAGGAATGATTGTCCTAGCGATTTCCAGGCGCTAGTTCAGTTTGAACGTTTGGACGTTTGCTCGCCGTTTAGACCAAAGCCAAAATTGACCCTTAAATTTTATGACATTTGACTAAAAATGATGGGACAGGTTGATTGGGGTGCAGCTATGTTCGGGGGTGCTCTCTAAGAGCTTCTAAGTCTACTTAACAATACAGGGAACCTAGTTCAAGCCTGCAAAGAGATATGTATAGCTGTAAGCATGATACATATATGTGAAACGGATCTTTCTTAAATGTCGGAGTTACAACAGCCAGGTGTGGCTGTTCACCTTCAACTGTTCGAATTCAAAAACTGTTTCATTCAGCCTGTTCGGCTGCTTTATACCATGGTTTCCGATCTCGAACTTTCGAACATAACTCGATGTCGACTCCTGTCAGGTCCCATCATACTTCATGAGAACTCGATCTGTCACATCATAGAATCTGCCGACTAGCCCAGTTATATCATCACTATATTCCGAGCCACTCCATATCACTCTGAATAATTATAACTGTGCTGACTTGGCAATATCTCTGACTGCTGGTTTTCCACCAAAACTCACTTTCGGGTCAGGCATTTCTGTCAGTCATTTCTGTCAGACCCTCTTGTCATCTGGTCACATAAATGCCTGTCACTGATGACTGTCATAGTACCCGTCACTCGTAGCTCTGACGCGTCATCATACTGTCTCGTGATTTACCCTAGCACAACTCTCCCCCCCTTTTAGGCGCGCGCTACGTCCTCGCTAGCGTTAGTGTTCGCCTGTATTTACATTGTCTGGGGATCAACAAACATGCACTGTGATGCTGGCTTCTAAGCCTCGGGTTCTCGGGTCCCGTGCCCCTCAGTCCTTGGGTCTGAGTCCCCCTGGCTTCTAAGCCTCGGGTCCTTGGGTCCCGTGCCCCTCAGTTCTTGGGTCTGAGTCCCCTTCCGCGCTGGAGGTTTCCCAAGGTTCCGTCCCCGAATTACGCTGCCAACGCTTAAACGGTTCTGTCGCCCTGGTACGTTTCTCGCTTTGCGGGTCTTGCGCTGCTTTGCGCCCTGAGGGTTTTAGACCCCAGTATCTTGTTCCTGCATCGAGATCTCATCCGTCTGCGCTGTCAGAGTGGCGATGAGGTCCATGATAGCTGCTGCACTTTCCTCGCTCATGCGCTTGCCCAACTTCAGTCCACAGAACAGATGGTGCAATAAAGTGCGGGGAATCGCGTATACTGCTTGCGCTGACCCCATGCCTCGTGTTCTGGACGCTGAAACTCCTTCTTGCGATGTGTTCTCGTGCTTTCCCAGCGCAGCTCTCGCGGGACATGGCGTTGCTTGAGTACACTGCAGCAGGGGTACGGGTAGCACGGCGTTCGTCCAGATATGAGTAGGTTTCATGTAAGGTGTCCCATACCTACAGTAGGAGACGGGGTGAGGATCGGGTAACCCCTTCATCACAGATCGCGTGTGCAGCCCTCGCAGAGCATCCCCAGCTGGGTTCTCAATGAAGTAGTATGCTGGATCGTAGTACTCGATGATCTGCCGGGTACGTTTCACTCGTCGATCAGCCAGTTCCAGATCTGGTACTCCTATAGTCTTGGCCTTGCTGTACTCCTTACATGGTGGGCTCGCCCAGATCACGTCGAAGTGGTGTCGGGGGTACAGCTTGTAGTTCCAGTGGAGAATGTCCTCAGTGCATGTTGCTTGCCACTTGGGAAGAATATCCACTGTCACCACTTCGCAACCGTCGAACTGTCGTTGGAACTGTTGCTCTACAGATCCAGTCCCACAGAAGAGGACGAGGATTCTCACAGGATGTTGCACAGTTGTGAGATGCGGCTGATAGACCTGACTGGCACCCTTACTGTAAACCTTCGGCGTGGGGGCTCTCATTGCCATGAGCTGTGCTCTCTGCTCCTGCTGCTGGCCGTGCGTCTCCCTACGCCTCTTCTCTGGAGCCCTCCTCTGCTTCTCCTCATCGGCCTCAAAGGCTCTCAGAGGTTCCAGCCTGCCTCCCTTGCCCTCCAGGTCTTCTCGAGTCCGCCACTGGCTGTGACTGTGTGGTAAACCCTTCCACTTGGTCAACCACTCCTGTACTGACCCGCCAGTTTTCCCGCCTAGCTTTCTGAAGCGGGTGCGAATGATGCGCTCCACCTCGCGCTCCTTCTGCCCTTCTACCATTACTGGCGGGGGAGCCATCTCCTCCCGTCTGCTAACAAAGTGATCTGCGCCTAACTGCACTGGGCTGAGCCTGTCTGCAGTGAAGGTGTCATGTACCTTCCAGTGCACGGGCAGCTCCAGTCTGTATGCTGACGGGGCTCCTCGGTCCTGTACTGGCAGTTCTTGCTGTCGATCGCTGTATAGACATTCTACTACTCGCAGAGGTCCGTGCCGCAACTTGCGCAGCTTGGGTTTCAAGCCCCTGTCACCGGGCAATGTCAAGTGCTGTCCATCCACCCACACCTGATCATTCACCTTATACTGTTGGAGACGGTGCCGTGCATCGAACTGCTCTATCATACGCTGCTGAGCCAGTTGCAAACCTTCTCGTGCCGCCTGCAGCTGCTGCGCGAACTGCTTGGCCAGCTGGTGAGCGGTACCCTGCTTGTCCGCTGCTGTGCGACCACCCTTCCTCCTCTTTGCGCCTCCCTCCAGAGCTGCGTTCATGAAGAGGTCCAACTGAGTCGCTGGCGCATGTCCATACACCAGTTCGAACGGTGAGAACCCTGTCACTGCCGACTTGGAGTCGTTGATGGTGTACTCCACTGGAGCCACCCACAAGTCCCAATCCTCCTGGTTCTCTGCCACGTAACAACGCATCATGCGCTCTACAGTGTGGTTACTGCGCTCAGCCTGGCCATCACTCTGCGGGTGATAAGGAGTGGTGCTGGCTACCTTCACGCCCATCAGTCGCATGAACTCCTGAGTCAGAGCATCTCGAAAGCGCGGGTCCCGGTCGCACACAATCTTCATCGGGGCTCCGTGCAGTCGCCACACTGCATCCATGAACATTCGGGTCACCACCTCCGCTGAGCTATCGTTATACGCCATTGGAACCACGTGCACCATCTTACTCAGTTTACAAGTAAAGGTGGCGAAGGCATTCACACCTCTCTCTGTCGTGGGGAGCCCAGTAACAAAGTCTATACTCACCACTTCCCACAATCGACTAGGCACAGAGTGAGGCTGTAACAGGCCTGCTGGGTATCCTTGGCGCGGCTGGGTTTGCTGGCAGGTTACACAAGTCTTCACCCATTCAGCTACGTCCAGGTCCATTCGCGGCCACCAGAATCGTCGTCTGACTCTGTCCAGGGTCTTGTCCCTCCCTGTGTGACCCGCTGCAGGTGCTTCATGAGCCTCCCTCAAGACCAGCTCTCTCAGAGGGGAGTCGTCGGGAGCTAAGACCACCTGATAGCGACCTTCCGCCACTCTCCAGATGATGTTACTCACCAGTCGAAAATGCTCGGTGCGGTGATGTTGAGTGGCCAGTAGTTCCTGCTTCAGGGCTGAAAGGTACTCACTGCGCCTGTGTTCTGCTCGTAAAGCACGCAGAAACATGCCTGGTTCCACCACACCTGCCTGGTCCCTGATCTTGGCCGCTGCGCCCTTGAGAGTCACTGCTGGTGATGCTGAGGGTCTTTCCCTTGGAGCTGTGATCTCTTCGAAGTGCTTTCGCTGCGGCTTAGCCAACACTACCAAGACGGGCCATGGAATGGGCAACTCCTGCAAGGCTGTACGGTGTCCCCTTTCTTCGCCAGGAGAGACGAACATCCGGTTGGGCTCCCCTTGCTCGTTTACTCGGGGTATGGTCTCTGCAATCTCCATTCCATACTCTCGCAGCAAGGGCCGCCAGTCAGCCTGCGGGAAGTCAGGCAACAGAAACAGCGCGGCTGTGCTCTGGGGAGCGTGTCGGGCCTCTGAAGCATAGTGCCTTAGGATGTCTGCTATGCTCACCTTGGAATCCGAGAAGGGTGGGTTACACCACACCACGCGACCCCTCCACTGTTCCTTCAGGCAATCTGTCCAGAACGTGTCCACCTGCCGGTTCTGCCCCATGAGGTCGCAGCATGCGTCCACCTGGAACCGTCCACCCAACACTTTCGCGTACTTGGCTTGCAATCGACTAAACTCGGACGGAATCAGCTTCCAGTCCTGATTGTCTACCAGGGGTTCCCCAGGTTGCATCCTTGGTGTGGGCTGCTGCTGTACCGCTGCTGGCTGCTGCTTCTCTGCTGGTCGCTGCTCATTCTGGGCTCGTGTCTGGACTCCTGCCATTGCTGGCAGCGCGGCCATCTTCTCCACTGTGACCATAGCGTCCAGCCATAAGTCCGGTGTTTCTGCCCACCAGAGACCGTTTAGCTGAGTTAGCTTACCGGTTACTTTGGGCTCACTGACCGGTAGGTACTCACCTTCCTCCTCGTCCGACGAGCTGAGCTCTAAGTCCAGGGGTGAAGTGGGGTCTTCCTCTTCTGCTACCTTCTTCAGGCCAGCCACCACGTTCTCCTCTTCTTCTGATTTCCCCTTAGCTCCCGCAGCTCTTCTACCCTCCTCTGCAGATACCGGCTGGTCAGTGCTCGGATCCACATACCCAGCTTCCTTGAGCCCTTCTCGTGCCGTCGCCTGCACATAGTCCGGTCGCCGTGAAGCAGCGTCTGGTACCACCAGTGTGCGTCCTGGCACGTGATCCATGGCGTGCACTCCTACCTCTATCAGATCTTCATACCACCTGGCCTGGCGTCGGCTGAGCTCTCGTCCAGGTGCGAATAACCACTTCAGTGGAGCATGATCCCCCATCAACCTGAACTCCGTGAAGATCAGGTAATGTCTCCACGTCTGTGTGGTGCAGTGGTGGATCGCGGCTAGCTCTCGCTCACCTGCGTGGTAGTTCTGCTCGGCAGACGAGAATTGCTTACTCTCGAAGGCTATGGGTTGCAGGCCCTTGCCTAGATCCTGAATCAGCACGCCAGCTAACGCTACTGCACTCGCATCAGTCTGCACAACAAAGGGGCTGGTGCCGCGGTGCGCTGCTTCCTGATCGGGCAAGATCAAGGTCGGTGCAGTGGTGAGAGCGGTCTTGAGGCGTTCAAAGGCGTGTTCCTGCTCCGGTCCCCATTCCCATGGCACTAGGTTCTTAGTTAGTTTGGTCAAAGGGTGCGCTAAGTCAGCGAAACCCTGTATGTACCGTCGATAGAACCCAGCCAGTCCCAAGAACTGTCGCACGTGCTTCACCGTCTCCAGTCGCGGCCAGTCCCGTATGGATGCTATCTTGTCTTGCTGAGGTCGACAGCCTGCGCGGTCAATGACATGTCCTAGGAAACGTACTGAGCGTTTAAAGCATCGTAGCTTGGACTCCTTCAGCTTGACCTTATTCTGCCGACATACCTCCAAAACCTGCCGCAGGTGGTCCAGGTGCTCCTCGGGGTTGCGTGAGAAGATCATGATGTCATCCACAAAAACTCTGACGAACGGTAGGTGGCCCAAGTACTTCTGCATCATTCGCTGCCAGCACGAAGGACTATTGGACAGCCCCATTGGCATGACCAACCACTCATAAGCTCCAAACGGCGTGGTCATCGCCGTCTTCTCGATTGCGTCCTCCTCCATGGGCACCTGCCAGAATCCCCACAGAGCGTCCGCGGTGGAGAAGATGGTCACTCCCTGCAGGTCATCAATGAGGGACTGTACGCCAGGGAGCGGGTAACGGTCCTTCACAGTGATCTCGTTGATCTGGCGATAGTCGATCACCAGTCGCAGCTCCTTGGGGTTGGAGGGCTTGGGCACCATCAGGACGGGACTGCCCCAAGGTGAAGACGAGGGACGGATGTATCCCTTCGCCAAGAGCTCGTCCAGTTGCCCACGAAGTTGTCGCAACTCCTCCATGGACAGCTTGTAGCACCTCTTGTGTCGTGCGCCATCACGGTACTCAGGGTCCACGCGCAGCGGTGATTTGTGGTCGCGGTCCACGACGCCCTCGGGAAGCTCCATGCCCACCACGTCCTGGTACCGCTGCTTCAGCTTCACCAGCTCGTCCAGGATCCATTGTGGTACCTCTGCGTCCTCCTCATCCGGCTTGGCCTCCTTGGTCTCACTTTTGTGCTTGACCTTGCTGTCCGCGCCGCTGTTCTGCTCATCACTGGGTGTCGCTGCAGCAGCTGGTGCCCCCTTCCTGAAACAGCTATGCCCATCTTTGCTTTGCTCTGTCTCAGCTTCTATGGGTGCTGCCAGTACTGGCTCGCTAACTCTGCGCGATCTCCTGTGGTTCACCCCTCTGCTCCTCCGTTGCTCCTGCTGCAGGCGCAGTGCCTGCCCTGTTTTCCACAAACAGTATGCCTCCTCTTCCCACTCAGGTTCCAATTCCTCCGCGTAGTGCTGTACAGCCTGCTCCCTGCGCTCTCGTGGAAGCATCTGGAACGCCTCCCATCTGGCCCTTGTGGGGTAAGGTCCCCAGTCTCGCACAGCGGGTTGCGCTGATGTGGGGCACGTCACCGGTCGCAGAGCACACACCTGCTCCTGAGCCCAGTCCTCCTGCTCTGTTGCATCTTGTTCAGATTCAGACGAGCTGCTATCGGAGATTAGGGTGGCTACGCTTGCTACTGTACTGTCGCTGTTGCAGCCTTCCTCGTCAGAGGTAACTTCCCCCCCCCTTTGCCTAGCGTTGTCACCCTCTGCCTCCGATGATGATGATGAAGATGACTCTGATAAGGCTGCAGAGGCCTCTAAGGGAGAGTTGGGGTCGTCGGTGGCCTCCATTTTAAATGTGCCATCTGGAGCCAGATACATCAGGTACGCCTCCTCGCCGCTATCCTTCAGAGCTCGCAGGTCCTTCCTGGCTTGCTTAGTACTGATGAGCTGTGCCTCTACCAGTCCCATGGCCTGCCCAGACCCTGTAGATGACGACCCAGGGTTGCAACCCGCGATGACTACTTTCTGCGACCCATGTCCGAACTTCACGCTACCATACTGGGCGTAGTCAAATGTGACCTTCTTCTGTGCTCGTAGCCAGTCTCCGCCCAGCACTATGTCCACTCCGAGTGCTAATGGCATGACACGCAGTGTAACCTGTTTGGCATAACTGCCCTTACGTGTCTCGGCTGTGAGCTTCGGTCGGACACAAGAGTTGGCGTCGTACACGGTGCCATCTGCCACCTGCACCTTCATCGGCGTCTCGTGTTTCTTGGGCTGGAGTTTAAACTTCTTGGCGGCCTCCACAGAAGTGAAGCTAGAAGAAGCTCCAGAGTCCACCAAGACCTTTACTCGTACTCTGCCTACCCAAGCCCAGAAAATCAGCAGAGTGGGTCCCTTCGCGTCCATAGCAGCTAGTACATCTGCATCCAACCATTCTCCCCAGCGTCCAGACCCTGCGTCCACCCCTATCTCTGGTCTGATGCTGGCCAGTTTGTGCAGTCCTGGCTCCTTCTCAGGCGGATTCAGCTCCTCATCTGAATTGTCCTCCGGCAGATGGTACGTGCCGGCCTCTGCTATCTTGGCTTGCCAGCGAGCCTGCCTGGTGACCTGATCTTCTGGTTCTGAATCACCAGGCCATGGCGCAGGTCGAGCTGCCTCTGCTTCCTGATGCGCCCGGGTGATCTTCCTCAGCTGGTCAACACGCTCCCGAATCTGCGCCAATGCACTTCTGACTCTGTGCCCGTGCACTTCCACTTCCTTCCTTCTGCGCGTTACTGTCTGTGCTGCTTTCCAGGCTGCTGACAGGTGTCCGTCGCGTAACCGTTGCTGGGCGTGTGATAGCACTGGCTGCTTAGCGCGATCCAGTTGTCGGCGCAGAGCTCTCCCGACCAGCTGGCGCGGGGCTGCTTCCTCTCTAAAGCGCACTCTTCTGACTCCTGGGGGCTGCAACGCGCGCTGGTACACCCCTTTTGTGCTGGGGGCTCCTTGACTCCCTTTGCCGAACAGAGGAAATCTGATCTGAACCTCCGTTGGTTGGGATGCCTGTGCTGGTGCAGCGTTTGGCTCAGTTCTCCCTGGTGCTACCACTGTGATTGGCCGTGACCTCTTCAGCCAGCGTAATGCCCGCCTCATTTTCTCCACCGCTCGCTGCGCTGGTCCTGGTCCGTGCCTCATCCGATGATCCTCTCTGAAGTGAGTGATCCACCGGTAGGTCTGACTTTGCCTGCCTCTCTCTGGTGCTCTTCCAGAGTCGGCCTCCCTCCTGATGGCCATAGCGAGGTGCGGAGTACTTACCTCGCGGGCCTGGGGGCCTATCCGCGTTGTCCGGGAGAGGCACCGGCCCCCGTCGACTCTCCCTCGGCAAAATCCATGTGCTCCGGGGCCACCAGTGCCAGCTGCTGCTCCACTATTCCGCCAGATCCAGTATCTATTCCCGCGTTCTTGAACGTCTCGAAGGCCTCCTCCCAGATACATTTGACCCAGGCTGCTTTCTGCTGGGGCTGGTGTTGATGTGGGCAGTCGCGAGCCAGATGCTCCTTGGACTTGCATTTTCGACAGCCAGAGTAGACTGACGATCCTGGCAGCTGCCGGCCTTCCACTTCCGTTGGAGTCGTGGTCGTGGGCATGGCGTAGCATTGTTCCTTGGGAGATGCTTCTTCCTCCCAGAATTCTGCCAAAGGAGCTACAGGGAAGGGGGATTGATCGCGGGCAGTCTTCAGATGCGCAGGATCCTTGCGCTCCTCCATCGTAGCTTGCTCCACATATCTGCGCAGTAGCTCTGCCTCCCATCCAACCTTCCCAGAGCTCTGGTTGAAATCCACCTTTCCAACCAATTCCTTGTGGACTCTGGCATGCAGTTCTGGTGTCAGTCCACTTAGGAATATTCCCGGTAGTGCCGCTCTACTTACTGGTCCCGTCACCCCATGATTATGCAGCATTTCCAACATGTCGAAGGACTCCATGAGTGAGTGATGGAAGGTGGCGGCGTTTCTTCCAGCGTTCTTGCCAGAGGCTTGACGAGCTCGCGACAGCATATTGGGTAAGATACTCAGGCGAGCGTCAGTAACACACGCTCGCGCAAGCGTGGCCACTAAGTCGTCCGGACTCTGCATCTGGTTGGCCAACACTTTCTGATTTAGAACTCCTTGCGCTGACCCCTCCACCCGGTCCCTGATGATCAGTCGTAGTTCTTCTGGCACGGTAGTGATGGTGGCCCCTTCCTGATCTCCATCGTCGCAGGACTTCTTCTTCGTCAACGCCCTCTTCACCAGTGCCTCCTTGAAGTGATCTTGCAGTTCTCTCATGAACTTCTTCAGGGGAGCTAACAGATGTCCAGATGGTCTGTCCCCGCTGGGGCTATCCGTAGGGCATGTGTACGTGGTGATGCGGTCCCGTAGTTTCCGTAGAGAGAGCAACAATCTGTCCTCAGCTTCCAACTCCTTCAGCTTGGTATAGTCTGCCCGCTGTTGATCCCTCTCTGTCTGCTCCTGCTCGACTGGTCTTCGGGGCGGTGGACAGTTCGGAGGTTCTTCCTCAGGTTCCTCTGGTGGAGGTGGAGGCTGGGACTGTCGAGGGGGTTGTGACTGTGGTAAAGTGACACTGGGAGTTGGGATGTTGGGCAGTTGGGCCAATGCACCAGACCAGGGCGGCTGAGTACAATTCTGACAGAGTGGAACTTGCTCACACGTTCTGTTGGGTCCCAGCATGACGTCCCATACTAACCCAGAGGCGACCTTAACCCCTCCAGCTGGTGACAACAACAGTCTACCGCATCTGCTGCAATCCGTGCCGCTCTGAACAGCCTGATCCCGTCTGGGTCCTACCAGCTGCATCACCGGGCTGATCAGTGACTCCCGAGCTCTGTGGTTCTGAGCGTGCCCATAGCTAATCGCTAGAGTGGAGTACTGTTTGGCTATGGTCACGGCTGTCTGAGCATCAGCATCGTGACGCCTCACGTAGTCCCTGATACCCTGTTCTACAGTGATGGGTACCAGAGGGTCTCTCCACTCTTCCAGGGCTTCGTGGCTTGGTGGGGCTGCCTTAGCCGATGACGCTGAGCCTGATGCTTCATCATTGCCAGACTTGGACGGGGATCCTCCGGACTCAGATCGGGTGGTTATGGCTAAGCGCCACACCTCGTCGGGACTCAGTGAGGGATGCCGAGCCTTAGTCCAGTCATACCAGACCCACTCCGACTCTTCGGGTGAAGGGACTACTGCACAGATGGCCTCCTTTCCCTTCAGAACCTCCCTCTGGGTTGCTATCAAAGCCTCCCAGCCCTCCTCTTCCCAACTCACCACTTCACCTCGAGCTGCTGCCAGAGCGACGGCCTTCTGACGCTCTTCTGGGAGGCACTCAAAAGCCTGGTCCCGCAGAGCCTTGTCTTTGAACAGAGTTCTGACAGCCATCCCTTCTGTCAGCTCAGGCTCCAGAGCTGATACTCGAGAGGCAGGCTCCTCATCTACAGCCTTCCCTTTTGCTGCCTTGACTGCCCTCTTCTTGGCTAACTGCTTCTTCCGCCTCCGTTGCCGCCTGCTGCTGCCGCTGCTGCTGCCGCTGCTGCTGCCTCTGCCTCTACGCCTGCTGCTGCCGCGGCTGCCTCGCTCCGGGGAAACAGTAGAATCGCTGGAGTCACTGGACCCGCTGCTGTCGCTGCTGGGAGGGAAACGAGGAATTGGTGAGAAGCCAGGGGGATATGCCAATCCGCATCTGGGTATTTCCTCCCACTGCGGCACGGATGGTTGCCTCTGGGCCTCTGCTGGAGCCGCTGAGAGTGCTGTGAAGCGTTCCGAGAGGGCTGAGAAGGTGTTGCGGGTGGGGGTCGCTCCTCTTTCTTTAACGCGTGCTCTGCCAAAGTTCACTCCTGCAAAGAGTTTCTTTGGTAGCCCTTCCTGGTGTAGCAGAGTCCCGTGTTTAAGGGCACGCCTGTATTCCCTCTCTGTCACTCCGGCCTGTAGCACAGCCAACTCCTGCGGAGAGGCCGGATGCCAAATGATCTTCCCGCTCCGGGTGCGTGGTTCATTGTAGAACCATTGTGTGAGAGTCTTCTTTTCCTCAGCTGACAGAGCAACTATCTGCAACCTCACAGGGGCTGAAGCCTGCGATTCCGCGCTGTCCCCACTGTGGTCGCTCCACACAGTGCTTCCCTCTATCCATCTGACCACCCGGACCTTCTGGTCCTTCCCGCACTTGCTGTACGCACGGTCCAGAGCTATTTGCTCTGGCGACCGGAAATCCTTCCTTCGGTCTGGCGATCTCTGCCTGTCCCCTTGAGGAACTGAGGGTTGTCCAGCTGGCTGAGCCTGCCGAGCTGGCTGAGCTGGAAGCTCTGATGCCTGGAGACGGGCTGATTCTCTCAAAGCTCTAACAGACCGTGCTCCTTCCTTCAGCTGCGGTCCGACTCTCTCCAGGGCAGCCACCAATTCCCGGCTGGCTAATTCCCCTCCTCTGGGTTCCATCGCTGGGCGCGGTGTCGCTGGAAGGGGCAGTGCTGGAAAGTCCTCTGCAGAGACATAGGAATCAGGCAATACAAAGTCCGCGTGTTGCAAGGCTGATGCTGGCTGAGTCAGGTTCTCGCCAGAGCCTCCGGCGCTCAGGACAGGTGAGGGATTCTGATCGCGAATCGCTGGAACTGCGCCTGCTTGGGCGACTGGGGCCACACCTGCCTTGGCCGCTAAAGCAGCGTTTGCTGACTGTCCCGGCATTGAAGGTGAGGATGCCGAGACAGTCGAGCTAGAGGACGCTTGACCAGTTGCAGTCTGACTGACAGCGGCTCTGCTGCGCTGGATCAGAAGCTCAGTACGTTCTGGTAGCTTCCTGGTTCGTTCAGCGCGCCCCTCGCTGGTTACAGCCAGTCCTTCCAGCGTCGTCGTCGAGCCAGTTCGTGTGTCGGTAACAGCCGTAACTCCAGACACCGATGGCGTTGTAACAGCCGCACCTTCAGACACCGATGACGTTGTAACGACCATATCTCCAGACACCGATGACGTTGCGACAGCCGTATTTCCAGACACCGATGACGTTATAACAGCCGTATCTCCAGACACCGATGACGTTGTAATAGCCGTATCTCCAGACACCGATGACGTTGAAATTTGGCCAGAGCCTCCGGCGGAAAGGGTCGACGTGGGGACCCTATCCCCCACCATTGGGCAAGTAACAACAGTGGCACTTCCAGACACCGATGACGTTGAAATTTGGCCAGAGCCTCCGGCGGGAAGGGTCGACGTGGGGACCCTATCCCCCACCATTGGGCAAGTGACAACAGTGGCACCTCCAGACACCGATGACGTTGGAATTTCGCCAGAGCCTCCGGCGGAAAGGGTCGATGTGGAGGCCCGATTCCCCACTTTCGGGTAAGAGGTCGCAGAAACTGATTGTGCTGCCAGTGCTGCCATGTTCATCCGTTCTAAGTCCTGCAGCTTAGTGGCAATCGGAGTGAAAACAGGGGTATGAACAGGGGTCACCAGTGCCGGAATAACCCCTACTGGCTCACTGGACAATGTACTCAGTGGTACTGGGCTCACTGGTACTTGCACAACTTCCCCCCCCCCTGCCGAGGGGGTAATTCCTGCGCTGGTAACGTGCACTAAAGGTGTCACAGCAGGTGGTTGCTGCACAGCTGCTTCCGTCACTGGAACAGGACAGGACAGGGCCCAATTCGGTGCCACTGACGCCGTGGGGTACGGAGAAAGCTCGGGCACTGGCAAATTCGGCACCGGGGGAGACAGCATACCCCGAGAAGGGTACCCCATTGGTACGCCGTACGCAGCCGCTGGCAACGGAGTGTTATGCGGCCACAAGGCACGTGGTGGCAGTTGGTGCTGCTGACCGTACACTATAACAACTAATCTCCTAAGTATTCCTAAATATTCCTAAGAATCTCCTAAAAATCTCCTAAAAATCTCCTAAACATGTCATATGAACACATACTTAAGTATAAACTCGTACTGTATGTTAACATTGGGTTCTCCTAAAGTTGGGTAATTAGTGATTGGACGAGAGTATATATAAACTTGGTATAATTCAAAAGTTAGGAACATGACACAATATAAACCGATGACACATTTAAATACGCAGCTATGTTATTGGTCCAATGTTTAGGAAACCCTAGGCATCGTGCTTTGCTATTGGCTAGATGTTTAGGAAAACCTAATATGTTGCTATTTTATTGGCCCGATGTTTAGGAAAACCTAATATGCTGCTATTTTATTGGCCCGATGTTTAGGAAACCCTAGGTATTGTGCTTTGCTATTGGCTAGAAGTTCACGAAAACCTAATATGCAGCTATGTTATTGGTCCAATGTTTAGGAAACCCTATGCACTGTGCTTTGCTATTGGCTAGATGTGTAGGGAAACCTAATATGCAGCTATGTTATTGGCCCAATGTTTAGGAAACCCTATGCACTGTGCTTTGCTATTGGCTAGATGTTTAGGAAAACCTAACATGCAGCTATGTTATTGGTCCATTGTTTAGGAAACCGTAGGCACTATGCTTTTCTATTGGCTAGATGTGTAGGGAAACCTAATATGCTGCTATTTTATTGGTCCAATGTTGGGGAAACCCTAGGCACAGTGTATTACAATTGGCTAGATGTTTAGGGAAGCCATTGGTCCATAAATACAGTATGAGAAAGTCCTACACCGGTCCACGCCGCATACAAGTATTAGGCTATTGTTCAGCAGTTCAGCCATGGTTCAGCCAATCAATGCTATCTAGCTGGGCCAGGCGATGCTGGAAGCCGATGCACGACACGCGTGCCGCGCTTGGTAAAGTGAATCGGGTGGTCTCATTAGTAAAAGCCCGTGCGTACTTGATGAAATAGGTGCATGACGTGGTAGTGTGTACTGCCAGGGAGATCTTGAAACATGGCCTTGGAGAGGATGGCGGCACATGGTACGATGAGCTCTACACAATCCTTCTTGTTTACCACTGTTACCCCTTGCTTTGTACGGTACTCGTCCTGGATCTCTCTGTACGCAACGACCAGGAATATGACCTGGTCACAAAGAAAGCAGTTGTTATACTATATCCAGAAAAAGAATAAACACATCCATTCGGATCGCAACATCCGTGCTGCCACAAATACAACGAAAGTTGGGAAATCGAGGGTTATGGCGTCGCCATCGCACCCGATGTCCGAGTTCCACAGCTGGGCATCATCCGCGCCGGGAGAGAGTATCATCGAGCGGTGCTCCGCGTATTCCACACCAGGATCACCCCCCTCTGGAGGCGGCTCTACAGGTGTACTCGCTGACGGCGAAAGCAAGGCACCTCCGACGGCCTGATCGATACGTTCGGCCAGCGCTGCCGTCCAGAAGTCAAGTCTTGTTCGAGCATCCCGCCGGGCCCGTTGCTTGCAGAACTCCGGGTTACGCATCCAACGTTCTATAGTACATTGCGGCGCGAAGTAATAAAACCAATCCCGTGGACGGAGCTCATCTCGACCATCGCTAGTACGTATGACCTCGAACCGTTTCTCCTTACACATGCGCACCGGCGCACCGTCGGAGTTGGTTTCCCGTATGGTGTCACAGGTCTGGTTCTTGTCCCATGAGCTTCGGTCGTCGCGAGGGGGGTAATGTCGGCGCCAATTCACGCATACATGCACGGCGTGGTCCATGTGTGACCCGGTCTTCAGAAACTTCCTCATTCTATATAGACTTGACGGAAGATTGCACTTTTCAGGCCCCCCCATGAGCATGATCAAAACCTTCAAAAACCTGTCGAATGCAGGCCTCGACCAATGTTGCGCCCTTCGCAGCTCCATGAAGTAGCAAACCGCCTCGCCCACCGTCAAGTGGTCGGCGTCGGTATCCCCCACGAGTAACGGGTCGCCTGGCGCCACATCTGTGTTCCACTCCTCCTGGTCAGGTACGACGTCGTTCACGTCCGATTTCGTAGGCAGGAATTCCTCCAGGTTCGAGCCGGCCTCGTTCCACAGATCTTCTTCCTCGCAGTTGTGCTGGCTAAATATCTACATCCAATGGCAAGTAAACCCAGCCAGCAAGCCAGACCGTCGGTATTTTGGAGAGAGTCTGCTAGAAATGTGGCAATCCATGACAAACAAAGATACCAACCCGCGCAAAGGAAACAAGAGAGCGCTAGCAGATTTCGAGGCATTCCCCGATGGGTGGCATATCGATGGGTGACGTGGCAAATACCTGCAGAATTGTGCTTTTCGTGACATCCGCCTCCGGCTCAGGGGCATCCGCCGCTGCAGCAAGCAATTTCTGCACATCGTCATCCTCCTCATCTGAGTCAAGATAGTCCAGTGTAGACACGGGGTCACCTTGCACCACACCCTCGTCGAGTTGAATCTTCACCTCGGAAGGGACTCCATGTACACCGTGCATGCCGCTGTCCGGGAAAGTCATGCTTGTGAACACGGATGGTTCAATATCGTGTAGGGTAGGTCCTGTACATGGTAGGGAAGTCACACGATACCTCGTGTCCATGCATCCCCCATGGTCCCTAAGCCATGCATCGATTATTCCCAGAAGGTTCTTTTCGGCGGCCGAGGGAGGGCCTCGACATGCTTCTACGAGTTTCAGTTGTGTGCGCATTGTGCGTCGTATGCGGGCGCGGGTGCTTGCGGATCGCTGCACCATTTGTTCCACCTCGTCCTCCGTGAACGACACCGATGCCCAGTTAAACCAGTCCTTCTGTCCTGCGCACATGCCACAGTTATACCCAATTCCGGGACGATTTAGATGCATTTCTTATAGACAACTTGTGCATGTTCGGCGTGCCATCAGCAAGTTTATTGATCACTGCAATTGTCATCAGAAGGCGCAGCACATATGCGACGATCATTTCGCAAGGAACAGCAGGTTGTGAAATGGAAGTAAGCGTGCTTCTTCCGCCCTGGCATCTCCTTGCATCTCCTTGCATCACCTGGGTACATTCGTATCAGAAAAGGATCGAGTTCGGGTTTTGTACTTGCTATTCACACTGCTAAACCGAATGGTTGTTGATTCCGCCAGGAGTAAACCTAGCAGGCTGCCAACTCCATATCGCATGGACGGCACCTCCCGGTGCACTACAGATCAAAACAATTTGAAATGAAATTGTTATTAACGTTCTTGTTTCCGCCAGGAGTAAACCCAGCAGGCTGCCAACTCCATATCGCATGGAAGGCACCTCCCGGTGTACTACAGATCAAACCAACCTGAAATGAAATTGTTATTAACGTTATTGTTTCCGCCAGGAGTAAACCTAGCAGGCTGCCAACTCCATATCGCATGGAAGGCACATCGCGGTGTGCTACACATCAGAACAAACAAAAACCCAATGTCGCGTCAGCGTACATCACAAATAAACAAACTGATATCTGGCGTCTTTCCAAATTTGCTCTTGTTTCTACGGCGCTTGTTGTCCTCCCATGCGGGTGCTGCCGTCGGGTGCCGCCGTCCTGAAATTACGAGTGCGCAACGCTGGAATCCGGTCTGCGCCGAAATTACCACGGCACTCTGCCAGGGTCCAGGTGCGCTCTACGCCGGCCTCGTCCATCCACCCAACCTCGTAGTTTCGTTTCACCCGGACAGCGGGCACGATTTTAAGATTCATCTCAATCAGCTGCTCCCACGTCCAAGACTCCACCGTAAAGTCACCGTGGAAAACGCTGTGGTCAAACCTATCCCGTGCGTGCAGAGCTGGCGCGGGTAAACTAGAGGGTGCGCCTGCGCATGACGTGCGTGAGCCGGACGCCCACCAACCCGACCTTGTCTGACCCGACCATACACCATTGCACGACGAGCCAAGAGACATGCCAGTATAGTGGTAAACACGCGCACGCTTGGCTTAAGTCGACAACCCTTTTGAGGGGATACCGTGGCACCATCGGCCTTACACCGACCTTGTCTACAACTCTACACCCCCCTCCAAC
>LGRX02016542.1:0-11479 GCA_001247695.2 Cymbomonas tetramitiformis
GTGGAGGGGGCCCTGCGGGAGTGCGCTGTGTCGACGTGGCGGGTGGGTGGAGGGCACCCTGCGGGAGTGCGCATCTCGGATTGTGGGTGTTTGCGTCACGGATGCCTCACAATCAAAACACCGCTACTTGGGCAAAACAATAATTAGGAACGTGCTGAAAAGCGCGTCATCTTTGTGTTTGAAGTACAGCAGTCACTTTGTTTTTTTCCGCAATCATGCGCTGCGCTCGATCAAGCGCAATGACAGTGCGCAGCAGTGATCCATCAGGCGCTGCGCTCGATCAAGCGCAATGACAGTGCGCAGCAGCGATCCATCATGCGCTGCGCTCAATCAAGCGCAATGACAGTGCGCGGCAGTGATCCATCATGCGCTGCGCTCGATCAAGCGCAATGACAGTGCGCAGCAATGATCCATCATGCGCTGCGCTCGATCAAGCGCAATGACAGTGCGCAGCAGTGATCCATCATGCGCTGCGCTCGATCAAGCGCAATGACAGTGCGCAGCAGTGATCCATCATGCACTGCGCTCGATCAAGCGCAATGCCAGTGCGCAGCAATGATCCATCATGCGCTGCGCTCGATCAAGCGCAATGACAGTGCGCAGCAGCGATCAATCATGCGCTGCGCTCGATCAAGCGCAATGACAGTGCGCAGCAGTGATCCATCAGGCGCTGCGCTCGATCAAGCGCAATGACAGTGCGCGGCAGTGATTCATCATGCGCTGCGCTCGATCAAGCGCAATGCCAGTGCGCAGCAATGATCCATCATGCGCTGCGCACGATCAAGCGCAATGACAGTGCGCAGCAGCGATCCATCATGCGCTGCGCTCGATCAAGCGCAATGACAGTGCGCAGCAGCGATCAATCATGCGCTGCGCTCGATCAAGCGCAATGACAGTGCGCAGCAGTGATCCATCATGCACTGCGCTCGATCAAGCGCAATGCCAGTGCGCAGCAATGATCCATCATGCGCTGCGCTCGATCAAGCGCAATGACAGTGCGCAGTAATGATCCATCATGCGCTGCGCTCGATCAAGCGCAATGACAGTGCGCAGCAGTGATCCATCATGCGCTGCGCTCGATCAAGCGCAATGACAGTGCGCAGCAGTGATCAGGGTGCATCCCGTCGTTGTGGTTCTCGCAGTGATCAGGGAGCACCATGCCTTGCCTCATGGAAGGGCCTCAGAAAGGAAGGCTATTGGGCATGTAGTTTGTGAGTGACACATCCTCAAGCAGATAACGCAGCACGTACCTGCAATATGATTGTTAAGCCCTGCAATCCGTGCTGCAGACCACAGGTGAACGATGGTTATTTCATTAAAAGCACCTGCATCAAAGATACAACAGATGTGCAGTGCACTGAAGGAAAGTGACAGACGGTGGACAGGCGGGTTGCAGGTGTTGCCAAAAAGCAGCGAACTGCGTGAATTGCAGAGAAAACCGCGAGAAGGGCGCATGTACACATGGATTGCTTTTGTGGTAGCATTCGCTGCGATCACAATCTCGTCCAATAGTAGAAATGCTACGTGATGAGGACGCGCACATTCATGTCTCTGTCAAGAAGTGGCAAGAGGCTCGAGTTGATATGGGCAACCTTATTTCACTGAGAGCTATTGGATGCACGCTTTGGGAGTTGAATATTTAAATGTGTAATCGGTGATAAGCTACATGTGTGCAATATTTATATTCCGAGGATCTGGCCACTTTAGCCATTACCCAGCCGTGTGTATCTGTGCCGAAAGCTAAAGCGCGCTGAATCGAAAGGGCTGCCGTCTGAACACGGTTACTATAACATCCCAAACCTTAGGTGCTCACCGCAGTGTCCACACGACACCAGCAATGTAGCAGTGCTACCGCGACCTTAAGCGGGGGAGGCAGAGTGCTCAATCGACGTGAGCATTGCAACGTAAACAAACAGTATCCTATCCCGTGTGTGTAGAGAGTGGGCTGCACACATCTCTGTAGGTTGTTCTCCGCCGCAAAACTACTTCTGGCGTAAAGGGAATTGTGGGGGATCATTATGAAGATCCTGCGGGTGGTAATCAAAACAGGTGTGACAGTAACATGCCCAGATGTATATGCATGATCATTGACATATATGTAGAAAGGTTAACTGCATGCATGTCTTTAGTTGGATATTATCTAAGCATGTGTAGTGCAGATAGACATACTGCAAATGCTACATTCAAGGTACTAAAGCTATATGCAAAATGTATGGATATATGTATATTTGAGACATAAAACCCCTTTTGAGGCTAGGCCAATTATTGCCACTCATTCCCGTGTCCTGTCTACTTCTCAACATGTGGTGCCTGTTATTCTTCGATTAGTTTTGGACACACTTAATAATTTTAATATGTGTACGAATTTCAATATACAGGCATTCGAAAGATTATTTGGCTAGCCGGTGGAAAATTCGTTAGAGTTTGTTCTCACAGGTCCTATTGAAATGTTACATATTTTCACTCGTGTTGTACATTCCATGTATCATAACCTTGCACTGCATTGTTCGATGCCTTGCAGATTCATATTTCTATTTCCAAATTCATTGCTTCCCTTTCAGACATTGTAGAACATTTTGAGGCCGTATTTCCTATTTGCCGCATACCATACCAAGCTGAATCCCCCAAATGAAGATTCGGATACGAATATAACTCGCAGCGGTCCTAGCGCCAAATATTTACATAAAAATGTAATAGTAGGTCGTCGTCCCAACGATACCCTGCCGCCAGACTTTGGTGCTCGAACCGCCCAACTCATCTCGGAATCAAGATTTGTTTATGTTGGGTGGGATATGGTCCCCGTAAGTATGGCATGTCCAACATCACAAGGAAGTTCTGCACAAAGCAAATGGGGGAAGCGCTTCCGATGGAGTCAAATCCATTAAATGTGCCCGAGTCCTGTCGCGCTTCTATACTGCCTGACGGTACGCGAGCACTTCGGGGTTGAATCCTTGCGGCACGCCGGACCACGTAAATCGATGCAACCCCTGCCCCATTCGGCTGATTGGGGAGTACGATATCTTATGTTTCCGGACGCACGGAAGGCGATGACCACCATTTAGGCGCGCTGCCGGCCTTCTGCGGGTTTGTAGCCAAGGTGTCCTCTGCGGTCTGCGCTGGGAGGGAGCCAGCCGGAGCCGCGGGATCAAGGTGCACCCGGTGCCAACGGCTGTCAGAGGTGTGACTGGGGGACAGGTATGTGGTAAGGGGTGCCTTTTCGCCTACGCACTCGAGTCTCTAGCCGGTGCGCAGTTCTCAGCGGACGCCTCTGCGGGAGTAGAAACTTCTCGGGTGGATCCAACCTTCCGAGGCGGGCACTCAGGGCTGTTCAATATATTGTCGCAAAGGGGCGCGCCGGGGAGGGCGGTGATATGGCCCATGAACCCCACCTGCCCAGCGAATATCGTTTTTGCTGAACCCTGCTCCCCTCGGACACAGTCACTGTGCCAGGGGTCAGTGGTACATCTAAGCCGTACAATTGGCAGATTGTACTTATGTCCAGTGGGGCAGCTCAATGGAAATGGGTACTGGAAGGGTCCCCAGAGCCATTGACTGCGTACTGTGGAGACAGCGCGTATAGGATCGAATATTCCTGGCAGCATATTATTGGCATGCCTTCTGGAGCGCTACGCCGCTGGGAGCGTAAGAGGGGTGGTGGATGGTTTCTGGAAGACGCCACTCGAGCGAAAGAGCCAATAGCGCCCTTCTCATTTCCTATCAGTAACGTCCGTATTTATTCGACTGAGACTGACGAGTATCGCGGAATTCCATACATCGGGCGTCCGAAGAAATCGACGACTGCGACCAGTGACGATTCGGGTGCAGGTGCTGTCGCCTGGAGTAAGGAGAAGTTGTCAGATTCTGATGACGCCGATGACACTGGTACTACTGACATCAAGAATGACACTGACAATACAAGCCCGAAATGAGAGTATGACACGCCCGTTGATGACTCTGAGGATGACGTCAGCGAGTTCGCCGATGGCCTGGTAGCTGACGATCCTGAGGAACAAGCTGAAGCTCGGAGGCTGAAGAGACAGGGATTACAACTGATCATGGATGATCAGGGTGAACTTATCTGGGTGCCAAAGGGCACATCCCCGTCATCACCTGTTCAGAAGGATGCTCAGCCTATCCCTGAGCAGAATTCCGGGGCTGCCTCTGGTTGCTCTCGAGTTCGAGGTGTGAAAACCAAATCCAAGCCGAAAGGTCAACCTGACAAGTCTGGAAACGTCGACAGTGATGACAAAGCAGACTTGGTCCCTCGGATGAAAAGAGCAAGAGGCAATTAGATAAGCTAGAGGGCAATTAATGTGCTGATAACCTGATTAGGATTTGTATAAATGGCAGAGCATGATTGATGCTAACCCAAACACGACAGATCCATCAGATATTTGGGAGGCGCGCCCGGAGAGTATAATACATGGATTGCAGCCCAGTGGAGGCTGTTCTAGCCTAAAAGTGATTATATGGAAGAGCTTTGTCTCATTATCGGCGGCGATGCCCGCACAAGCTGCCCGTCGCATAGGTTCGTCGTTGTCGTGCCGGGCATACCAGGCACGGTAATGTTATATGTGTAGGGCGTGGCCGATTCAGCCAGGACTTTCTCTGTGGTGAAATGTACATCGACCATGATTCACAAGACCCACGCGATGACATGACACTGGCGCCGGAGGATGACAACCTGACCAGGCACAGGTTAATGGTTGCATAGAGGGAGGCGGCTCAGCGGACGGAGGTTGGGCAATATGAAGGCAGAGATTGTTAACGAGCATTAACGTTCGGGAGTTTGTGGCCAAGGGGACTCTGGTCGGGATGTTGGCTGCACAAGTGCTTAATCGAGGACCTACATGAGGGAGGCTGCCGGTGTGGACCCAAAGTGAGCAGCTGAGATGCCTGCGTAACAGCACTCAGTCCCTCCGCAGCGGTGGGATAATGGAGGTGGCTGAAGCCGACCCAATGACTGTCAGCAGGAGCATGCCCTATGCTAGACGAGAGGGCACCAGTATGCGATGGCTAGTCCGCGTGCCTGATTGTGCATGCAACGATTTGTTAGCCGGCTGAATGACCACAACTGATGTGATGGGCTCCGTCCGAAGATGGAGCCGGATCTGAAAACTGATAGGGAGCTTTTTGCGGCAATTACGACGACTGGATGTATGATCGGTATGCCCTACGTTCTGAAAATTGAGGTTTCTGATTCGGACGGGGCATGAGAAGCCCGTGTTGTAGTGTACGGATTTCTTGTTGCTTAGCTGGTATTGTGTGTGGATTACCCCTCCCCCCTTGGTAGTTGCAGATACGGCGGCGGGACCCTTGAGGAGGATTGCGATTGCAGCAACAACTGTGCAGAGACTAGAAGAGCGATCGTGAAGTAAAGCAGAGTAGGCGGTCAGCAATGTGACCGTGAGCTGCCAGTTATATCATTCGGAAGGCAATAATCGCCTATATGGCGGCATGTCGTGTGGCGTTCCATTATTATGCGCCTGTAGTGTGTAAGCTCGGAGGAGAACAGTATATTCACTCGGATGTAATCGTGGTATTGCCAAGGGCGCCGGACACGGCTTATTATGCGGTGCATTGCGCTTTCGGGGGTTTCAGCCCTAAGTGAATATTTGGATGTTTCAGTCCTGCCTTATTGCAACATGCTTAGCTTGTCGTAAGGTCGACTGGCATTGTCCTGCTCGACTGTCTACGATGTCGAAGCTCGGGCTCTTGGTTCTCGGGTTAGCACTACCATTAAGGTGGACCCGGGCGTAGTAGCTGGATTGCTTGTCGTTTGTAGCATACATGCCGAGTTGGTCCGAGTGTGGTAGTGGACTTCTGGGCTGTTCGTCGGTTTCGTCATCATACACGCGCCGGTTGGATGACACACACAAATGGCAGTCGCCGTTGTATTTGTGGTGTGATGACCGGCTACTTGCGGCTCGAAGGTGGCGCAGGGTATATGAAAAATAGTGCAGAAATCCCTCCAGTGTGAATGAAACTCTGTGTCTCTAAGATTATCTCGATGCGCTCTTTCGATTCGCCGCACGCATCTCATAATATTTCGCTATTGCTTAATGCAGGAGTCCTGGAACTCTGATATGTTGATAACTTGATAATCAGATTTTGATGCACGCAACGTCTAGAACACGGCTTACATTGGGTCTTTTGTGTGTGGATTATCCTAAGCTACCGACAAGCTACAACAACCACGGCCTCGTAGAGGCAGCGACACCACTTTCAAGCAACGCATGCATGCTATCGACGCTATTATCTGGCCCAGTACTTATGAAGGTTATTACGGCTGCAGCAATACAGGTTGTTACTTACATCCCATACTTACTATATGTGCGTGACTGTGATATATTCTTTAAAAGACTCTATCACTATCTCCTCTTAAATTTCACCGATCAATACGTTTGTCGCAAACGCGTGCATATGATGGTACAATCTCGGAATCGAACGAACTTAACACTCGCGACTGATCATAAGCATCATTAATATCCACTGGTGCCGGTAACTGATCGAGCAATTCTCAACACAGCATAAGATCGTAGAGCTACAAAATTTTTAAATTTCTGATACCCTGTTATCGAACGCTGAACTCTTACATGCAAGCCCAGATTCCAACATGAAAAAGTATGAAAACAGCAGTAAAATGTATCCGTCAAAATTGATATTATATCACAAAATACGAATTATTGTGTGTACAAAAGCTGTGAGCAGAACTGTCTTAGCACTCTAGCACTGGCACGCGAACAGCCACCTAGTACTTGCGAAGGCAAAACAATAATGAGTCCACTAGCCTGACCTTCGGTCAGAGTCTACTTATATCTCAATGTCCTGTCACATTTCCCAAAACTGTAACGGGTTCTAGCCCTTAAATCTTCATCTGGCCAATAGAAAGTCATTATTCCATGCCAGCTCTAACAATGTTACCGTTCACCGCATTCTGACTGACACGTCAGCGGCAAAGGAGTCACTGCCATCTTCGTCTTATCATTCCCTGGTCACTTGATGGTGACCATATCTTCTCTGACAAGTCTGCATCTCACAGATGGTCATCTTCGTAAAGCCTGTCATGCTGTCACCACTGTCATGCGTGTCACCAGCTGAACAAACCCGGCGCGGTACCATGAAAAGCCGGCGTTTGTTACAGCTGTCGCAAACGCGTGCATATGATGGTACAATCTCGGAATCGAACGAACTTAACACTCGCGACTGATCATAAGCATCATTAATATCCACTGGTGCCGGTAACTGATCGAGCAATTCTCAACACAGCATAAGATCGTAGAGCTACAAAATTTTTAAAATTCTGATACCCTGTTATCGAACGCTGAACTCTTACATGCAAGCCCAGATTCCAACATCCCCCATCTGTAGCTGCTGCGTGCAGTAGCACAGACTCAAATGTGGGCTTGTTCAGCATACTGGGTCGTATCACCATCTGCCATGAACTTGCCCAAACTGAAAGTGAACATACCAATGCCTTCACCTTCTCCGCCCTGTAACATTCTGGCTCTGACCAGTGGATTCTTGAACACCAAGACCCACATACACCTGCGGCCAATAGGTCCATGTTCCAGATGCCCAATCACATGCAAGCGTCCTGTCTGACTCAATCGTCTGAAGTACGCAGCCCTGCTCTCGGTCATGTCTGTTAAATAATAAGATGGAACGTGGACACATGCCACCACACGACTGGCCATTACTGCCAACGGAAACGCGATATCCAGCGCTGCGAACCAAGGCGAAGTCACCACTGCGTCACAGACACCATACTTCTCCTTCCATATGCGATAGTTACCCGGCTGAAGTGCGTCATGCGCCTCAGACCAACCCAACTGAGAGTTCCAGTCATTGTTCATGAATCTCAACTGCGGCCATTGCTCTACCATTACCTCACTGATGACCCCAGTGCCTGCCCACGGGTCCCACACGCCATCGACGGACTTCCAGTCCACCTCTGTCGCCAAACGCCTCACCTCAGAGGGCACTGTGATAACCAGTTCAAGCCCCCACTGCAGCGCGCTAGCTTCTCTCACCTGAGCCTTAGTCATGTGCCTCAACTCTCCTCGTCTTTCAACTTCTTCTTCAGCCAGCGCAGGCATAAGAGGTGCATCCCTCAGATGCCTTGCCATGGCCTTCTGTTCCCGATATTTCTTGCTCAGCACCGTGCGATGCCCCTCATTCCAATGCCCTGGCATGAAGATCTGCACAGCCTCAGAGAGCTTGTCCTGTCTTCCCCAATCAATCTGATCTGGCATGCCCAAGAACATGTCCTCCTCCTTCAACAGCATCTCCCTTGATGAAATGGCATGCCAAGGCTGAAACTTGTTTCCCTTCACCACCCGACGAGGACCCACGTCTGCTGGCAACAGGCGCATCTCCGCCGACAGCTTCTCATTCAATTGCTGCTCCTTCATGCCCAGTCTGTCCTCTAGGGCACCAGAGCTCTCGTCTTTCTGGGTCTGCACCTCAGCATTGGCGGCTTGCATCCCCGTGCCTGAGCACCTGGGGCATAGCCACTCGCCTTCTGGTACTCCATCCAGTGCTGGGGTCAGACACCACAAGTGGTACCCCCTGTTGCATGCGTCGCACAACAGCATCTCTGCCTCCCCATCGGTCTTCCTGCAAACTTCACATGCTAGGTGCTTACTGGGAACGGCTGCACTGCAGTCATACTGATCCTTCACCTGTAGGTGACATGGCGCGATGCTCTGCACGGTGCTCTTCTCTCTTAACTTGGTGGCGTCCTCAAGCACCACCACACCATCTCGCTGTATCTTGACCAGCTTCAGAATGGCAGATTTGGTCGCGACTTCCATGCCGCTGCGAGGCTTCTGCCTGATGTAGACGAAATCGCCCACCTTAAACTGGTGTGGACTAGGCTCATAGCCCCCACCCCTTCTCCCTTCATAATGTAATGTATCACGATGCTGTGCGACCTCCAGGCTGCAACCAGCGTGTACCATCAATCGCCTCACCACCTGTGCTCTCTGGTGGAGGTCCTTGACTCTGGCATCCTTCTCATCTTCGACCTCAGCACCAAAATCCATGCTGGGCGCCCGTTTCAAATCAGGAGGCACTACTGCCTCTTGAGCGAACAACATGGTGAACGGCGCAACCCCCGTGGACTCCTGGCGTGCTGCATTATAGCTCAGCACTAGTGGCCAGAGCTGCTCATCCCACTCATAATCGAGACCCTTCTCCAAGGCAAGCTTCTTAAAGCAGAACTTCATAGTGCGTACCACTCTCTCGGTCAGCCCATTGCCTTCTGGTGAGTCTGGCGAGGTGACCCGCCGGTCGATCAGACAGTCTCTGCATAGCTGCTTGAACTCGCCTTCAAACTCCTTTCCTCCATCCACCAAGCATTCTGCCGGCGCACCAAACACCGCCAGTACATGGCTGCGGAATGCCGCTGCGATGGTGCTCGCCTCCTTATCAGGAATGGGCACGCAGATTATGAACCTGGTATAGTGCTCGGTCATGATGAGCACTCGGTTGTTGCCAGACTTGGTCTCTCTCCTCGAAGGCCATGCCAAATCCAGCGACCAACGATACATGAACGACACGATCTCAAGGGGGGATAAACATGCCTCCTCTCTCGCATAATGAGTCTTCACACGCTGACAGGTCTCACACTGGGTGACCACAGCCTCCACGTCTTTCTTCAGATCGGCCCACCAATGGCGCTGCCACAAAAGATGCTGCGTACGTCTTATGCCCCAATGTCCAGTTCTGGAGTGGTATTCCTTTACCAACGCGAGACGGTCAGCAGGCTTAGGTATTCTCACCTCCTTGCCTGACATCACACTGAGAAGGAATCGTGGTAGAATGTGGTAAACTGGTGTTAAAATGTGGTAAACTGGTGGTAAACGGCGGTAAGCCCCTATGTGGGGTGGTAATCAGGTGGTAAACGTTAAAATATTTATATAAAAAAATAACTGACGGTAAATCATTGGTAATTTGCGGTAACATAGGTTGAAGCATGGTAAAAGCCTGGTAATTTCAGAACGGAGCGTGGTAAACGAGGATCTGGAATGGTAAATGGTCGTGGCCTAATGGTAAATGGATATAAAACTTCGCAATGTAGTATAAATATAGAGACGGAGCTGGTAAACCGTGGTAAACGAGGATCCTGAATGGTAGATGTGCAATTCTCTGGTCTGTGGCCAAGGTAGAATTGACAGGAGTGGAGCGACTGGCGAATGGCGGCCAGGTATGAACGCAGGCAGGGGTATACATCATCGTTCAGTAGATAGGTGGGATGCGTCACATACAGATCGTATCATACCTGTCTCGGCTAAACCAGTAGGGAGCCGAAAGGTAGCCGATTTTAGTGGCCACGCGCACCATAGCTGGTAAGAGAGAGGTAACGTAGCCAAGAAACCAAGTTAGGTTCTTGAAGTTGAAGTTTTCAAAAAACAGTTAAACTGTAACAGTTTAATTTTTTTGTTTATTTAATTTAAGTAGCAGAAGGTCGAGAAAGAAAATGGCTGGTAAGTAGTTTTACTTTTTTCTTGAATCACGCGGGTGACAGAAAGCAGTTCTGTTGCAATGTATGCAGAACATGTAGTTTACTTTTAATTATTTTACTTAAGAATGGAGAGTACCCGAACAGGAGCAACGAGCGCTGCTGAACAAGGTGCACCTAAACGGGCAAGGACGGCCACGGTTGGCAGCGAGGCAGGCCAGGTGAAAGTTTCTGAAAGTTTCTGCGTAAATAGGTGGTCAGCGAATATGTGGATACACACAGCCGGTGACTGCGCCCTGGTGCGGAATCACGTGCTTAGGAAAAGTCACCGGCTGTGCGTATTCATTCAGGTATGCGGACTCCCCTGCTTTCCGGCATGCACGCTGTGGGATGCCACTGCTGTGGGAATATCCCATGGTTTCCGCAGTGGATTCAAACATGCTTTCGTGAACTGGTGCGCAGGCCTCCGAAGCTGCAACCGTGCAGGGAGGCGGCCTCCCCCCGGTCGCTGGAGGAGTGGTCGAGGAAAACCCGGTAAGACCGTGAACTTTTCCTTCCCCTCCCTTCCCGTACGGGATCCCGCCCGCCCGCCCTTCATCTAGTGAACGCAGCCGCCACTCCGCGGGTGCCTGGTCAGCAGCTTGTCGGGCGACTGTTCATCTGCGGTTGCGAATCAGCGGCCAAGGGGTGGACAGCGAGTCATGGGTGGGATTGTTTTTTTTCCCCGGCATATATCTTAGTGTATTTCTTTGTAGAAAGGTGCATAGGGTGCACGCAAGGAACATAGGACCCAGGGACAAAGGGTGCGGGGAGGCCGCTCCGCTCCGCGCCGAATCAGGCGCGTGGCGCGTGCGGCGCTCTCCCCGGCGCTGTGCCGTATCCTGCTTCATCTGCGGTTGCGAATCAGCGGCCAAAGGGTGAGCAGCGGCGCTGCAGGTCGTGGGTGGGGAGGGATGCGCGAGGGTGCGCGTACCGTAGATAGGTGCATAGTGTGCTCGCAAGGACCATAGGACC